>JAUEKW010032017.1:0-13850 GCA_032274785.1 Ajuga reptans
TTATAATGTAGGAAATTCTGGTCAAGAGCACGGTGATTAAGCCACTACGTTACATCGACACGATTCATTCATATTTTTAAGGTGGGATTCTCTTTCAAGTTTGTTTTAATTAAATGTTTTGAATGATTTTGTGTACATGAAGGCATGTGAATATTTTGATACGGGAACATTAATTTATTCCAACAATCATGTCGGCTTGGCTAGTTCACGATACGAATGTTATGTTTGATACGTATGTTATGCACACTATGCGCGTTTATGGTTTGTTATTCTTGATATTTAATTATTACAAACTGAATCCCACGGGCTGGATGTAGCTCATGCCCTATGAAAATTTAATTTTCAAGTTAAGGAGCCGACGACGGAAGTGGATGGAGTTGGGTGATTTATTTTACTTCCGCATTTATAAAATAATATTTACTTTTGATTGGTTGGATTTAGTACATTTTCTCTAGTTTGGTTTCTTTTGGATTTGATGTCTTTAAAGATTATTTGAGTTTCTGTTCGTTGTTTTGTGTAATGGGGAAGTTCATGCGCATTATTACTTATTTATTTGAAAACTTAGTTTTGAAAAATTATGTCTTGGTTTCGTTTCTTTTTAAAAAAAAAAAATTATACTTGTAAAAATTTATATAAAATATTAGGGTATTACAACTTTATTTTTTTATTACTTATTATGATCTTTATTCTAAGATTAAATATATATGATCAATGATTATTTATACATTTCATATTGTCAGAGATTAAATAAATATGATTCATTGATGTGTGCAAACATCCACTCCATAAGCGTAATACCCATGAGGGTACCCCAAAATTTGCTGTATATAAGACCTTTGGATGACCATTGAATGTGCGGAAAATTAAGTGTCTTTCAGTAAATGTAAATAAGGAAGTAATGATATAAAATTGCCTAAGAAAATAATTTAACAAATAATATTTTATTTTCATATAGACTAGGGATGTCTCTTGACCGAGGATTATGAGATACTATGCCTATAGTGAATCCTCCATAAAAAGAAACATTGATTTGTTTTATAATTATATAATAGTCTGTATCTAGCAAATAATGAAATTATGGATGTGAGTTAATGATGTAGTGAGCCAAAGGAACTTAATCTGTTCTGTCAAGGTATAAACTATTCCTGATATATTAATATTAATGTTAAAGTCTATGTATATTGAGAAGTGAAAAATAATAAGAATATATCAAACTTTAGAGATATAATAGAGAAAATGATAAAATAAAATATTACTACATCAAACTCTTTTCTGAATCTCTAGCATTAAAACTTATTTTGTTAAGACTTAATTTTTTTTTTCTTGGAGTTATTTTTTTTCTCTTCTCTAGCGACCACGTGCAACGCACGTGTGTATGACTAGTATATATATATATATGTGTGTATATATTTAAATGAAATGTTGAAATTATTATCATAAACTACATATAAATGATCTTTTGGATAATTTATCTGATTTTCTTTCGTTCGAATTTAGTGTAGTCTTAAATCTAGAAACCAAAATCGTCAATGCTAAGTTCTAGCAATATGTTGAAGTATGTTTAGACTGATAATATAACACACATATATATATTGTCCAAAATGAAATGCCAAAATTTTCCGGTACCAAAATATCTCGTTCCAGCTATAAATTCGGAATGACCACCGAAACAATATTGATAACTTTGTTTATACTATAATCTACCATCAGACTTGCATCTAGCAACTTTACATTACTCAACACATTCGTGTGGTTATGTTCGCAAATATGTGGAAATATAAAAAGTACCCGGAGATAGGTAATTCACTTCTACCAAGGAAATGGAACAGTTAGTTGCAGCAATGTACTAGGTAGAACAACTCCCCCAACTCTTTAATATAATATGTAAGTTAATTTATGAAGGTTCAAAATTTTATTCGCCTGACTTTTTTTAAAAAAAAATTAAAGAACAAATTAACATATTTACCTAAAATGATACTATATAACCAAATTAAAATCCCGGCATCAGAAATTTTGATCGTTTAAATTGTCACAAAACTCTCTACAAAGTATTTGAGATAATTTTCAGACTACGTTTGGAGATAACTAGTTATTGCAAAAACAAAATTGAGACTCATTTAAATATATTTTTTACGATTGAGTTATTGAGATGACTAATTTGTGACGTCATCTTGTCTCTAATCATAAAGTTGAGATAAATACTCATTATTTAAGACTATTTTTTGTTGTCTCAAAAAATTATTTTTCTTAGAGTGTAACTTCAACAGTTTATGCCAGCTTAATTTACTGATTTCCAAAAAATTTGAGTAACTTTAGATTATGTCCATTTATGTCCGAATTTGCCAAATTTTCACAACTCTCCCGAAATTGTTGTCGTGAGTCGTGATACTTATAATTTCACTTGTCACATAAACAGCCGGACCAGTTCTAAAAAACTGAACATAAATTGGACGAAATTAAAGATATCGTGGTATTTTCAAAATCTGTAAAATTAACGGGTGTAAATTGAATAAACAAATTCAATCGACATATATCCAATGAGAAAAACACAAATAGCTGTTAGTTGTTAACTTTTGTAGTACTGCAGTTTAACCGATACAAATATTTATATACCTCAAGATTGGTTCACCCAACTTGGAAATATTCATTTGTTTAAAATTTATCCAATTTAACTACAGGTCTTAATTAAATAATACTATGGTCATTTTTAGATTTCTTAATTCTGTTAAAAGTCATGTAGTGGTTATGAAATGTTGAAATATATAAGAAATCAAAATGGGAATTTTGAATTTAATCCTACTATATGGCCTTTCTTGTTCATCAATAAAATCATGTACTTTAACTTATTTTCTGGAAAACATGGGTTCTATAATATATTATGAGATTATTTAACATGGGTAGAAAAAAGAAAAAGAAAATCTTCTAGCTCAATTTATTACTAGTATTGTTTTGAGGGATTGTATTTTGTAATTTAGCCCAAAAAAGTTTCTTAACCCTTGATGGAAAAAAAGAGTTTCTCCCCCATTTTAATTGATTTTTTAAAAATTAATTCTTTTACAATGTTTCTGCCATAATACGCGGGGTCTAACTCCGTTGATTCTAAAATACCCGGAAAGAGACATAATTGGGAATAAAAACCTGTTTTCCTATTTCAATATATCAAACCAATCATTTAAAACAATAAAACATATCCATACTTATACTAATAAAATACTTGGGTACTAAGAAACTAACTCTAATCTAAATCTAAATAGGAAATACAAATATTCTAAAAGATAAACTATATCAAACCAAATACATCTAACTAATAAAATATACATTCAAATAATATCCTTGTTTGCATCAGTTTCACTCAAAAGTTCCTTTTGTCCCGAATCTTGCATTGGTTGCTACAAAAATATTGGCAATATTTCAATTCATGCTCGTAAGCTTTGGTAATGCCTAATTTATATGTGCTTAATTGGTGTACAAGTTTTAAATATGTCCTTAAATCTTTCATTTAGTCTAATTTATACCGTATTTACAAAAACCCACCCCCGGATCTTCTACAAGTACAGGACACATATCACTATTCACTAATATATCAACAGTGATTATATATTATGCAATTAAATACTTATCGTAAAAGATGTTGCGCGTAGAAGATCCGAAATACCCCCACCCCTCCTTGCCTATAAATACATGTTAAATCTTTAATAAAGAACCACAACTATCTTCCCTCTCCCAATTTTATCTCCTTTTCAAACCCACTACCACTGCACCCTCAAATTCCCACCAAATCAAAACCACAAAAAAAAAAAAAAAAAAAAAATGTGCGTGGTAAGAGAATTCGAGGTGAAGGTGAGGAAAACTGATGTGGTGGCGGCGGCGCTGCCGATGCAAGACCACTGGCTGCCGCTTTCTAACCTCGACTTGCTCCTGCCGCCGGTCGACGTCGGGGTTTTCTTTTGCTACAGTTTTAGGCCCAACCAACTGTCTTCGGAACATGTTATTGGCGTTCTGAAAAAGGCCTTGGCCCAAACTTTGGTTACATACTACGCATTCTCCGGCGAACTGGTGAAGAACAGTGCCGGTGAGCCGGAGCTGCTCTGCAACAACGGCGGCGTGGATTTCGTCGAAGCATTTGCTGACGTGGAATTGGAGGATCTTAATTTGTATAATCCTGACGAATGCGTCGAAGGGAAGCTCGTGCCGGAGAGGAAGCGCGGCGTTCTTGCCGTTCAGGTAAGTCTACTGTCACACGTGTATAAAATGACATAAACGACAAACTGTAGTGTAGAAGATGCCAGTTATATATCACGTGCTCAATGTTTTCTATATATACTTGAAGCTAGCTGTTAAAATGATTGAACCACGAGTTTCGGTCCCAAACAGATGGTTCGAGAGACCGTTGAATGACAACACTACAAGAAAATTACTCTTTTGAGACAATAAAAAGTGATATTAAATAATGAATATTTATCACAATTTTACTATTAGAGACAACATATCGTTATTAATTAGTCGTCTCATATCTCGGTCACAAATAATATATTTAAAATGATTAAATGTGTCTCATATATTTTTTGCAACAACTAATTATATCTAAAAATAGTCTGAATATGGTCTCAAATAATTTGTAGAGAGTGACAACAAGTGGCCACAAATAACTTATTATTAGTGAGCACAATGGTCTTAAAAAAATGTATCACAAAAGACATTCTTTATTGTAGTGCAAATCGAAACAGAACCGAGTTATACACGATTTCAGTTACGATTTCGAATCAGCATTTCAGATCGTAACCGGACGTTTTCCTTGTTAATTTTGATTTTTATAACAAAATTGACCTTATGTTAATACAATATTAAAAATTACAACTAGCAAACAATAAAATTATAGTATAAATTAAATTTGTTGCAATATAATTATAGTGAATTTAGACTTTAGTTTGGGAGAGTGATTGAGATTGAATTTCGTCTAATTTTGTTCTCTATAAAATTTAATTTTCAAGGATTGAAGCTCAATACATTCGGTTTGTGGATTTCTAATGCACCACGCGCGTATAGCATAATTGTTATTTTCCGTTTCATAAAAAGAGTTATATCTAAAAATATACAACTTTTTATTTTTAGTCAATTTGATGACAATACGACTCTCCAAACACTATCAATATAAGACTCATACAACTTATTTTAAATTTTTAGCTAACTTATTCAATCATATCTAATTAAAATATGAAATAATTTTTTTTTTTTTGCTTGAACTATTAAAACGAGACGATTTTTTTAAGCAGGACTCTTATTTTAGGACAAGAAATTTTAGACTCTTTTATTGGGACGGAGGGAGTATATATAGAAAATGAAAAACGTACATTTTGTTATAATGTCAATATTACCTCAAAAATAATTATAATACCAATATACAATTTAAATATAGACCATGCATATTGCAAAAAGTTATTGTGCATTGGCACAAAGTGACTTGAACTGGGCCTTAGTACTCATGTTGGGGTCAAAAGAAAGCATCGGCCCACCTCATTAACCACAAGGGAAAATGTATGTTATACATTTCCATAGTACCTGTGTTTTCAAAATAATATGTGACATTTCACTCATAAAATTTTGGTTCCAAAAAATGTTACAAATTTAATTTAGTCTTGTAACTTAAAAACCTCTTAATTTAGTCTTTTTTTTCATCGTCGGTAACTAATTTGACCGAAAAATTACACGTGTCGGTCACATGACCATATTTCTCGGCCGATTTTTAAATACATGGCACCGGTGAGTGATTGACACATGTAATTTTCCGGCTAAATTGGCCACTAACGGTGGAAAAAAGACTAAATGCGGATAAATTCTAAAGTTACGGAACTAAATTAATTTTTTTAACTTTTTTTATGACCAAAATTATATGGGTAAAGAGTTAAGGGATCAAAAATAATTGTAGCCCAATTTCTCAACAATCTCGTATTTTATTCCAACTGACCACGTCTAATTAGGAGAGAGAATACGAAGAAAAGAGAAGAATAAAATTAAGAGAGAGAAAAAATTAATTAGGGATTTATTTGTCCATTTCATATCATTTTTAATTTTCTTAATATAATAATAAATATATATATACATAATTTTTAATTTTCTTATCCGAATCTAAAACAATAAAAAGAAAAAGAAATGTAGTACAAAACTTTAAGCTTTGTATTACAAAAACTTTCTTACTATTACTTTGCTAATATAAAAGCAAGGATTAGTTTTACTATTAATTTTTAATAATCTTAATTAATTGCGCAAGGAAAACAATAGGCATCATTATTAATTTCTCCTGTATTTTATGAATGAATAGTTCTTCTGTACAGAATTGCACGTATCTTAAATCCGTGCGATCCAGTTCGCGGGCGGATAGTTGGATCATGAGTATTTTTTTTATGAAAATGTATTAGTATTTATACTGAAATGTATTACTTGTTCCGAAGAAAGGCATCACGCTGAAAAGTATTAGTGTTTATAAAACAAAGGGTATTATGCCGAAGAGTAATACGTTTCTTCAAACCAACACCTTACACACACTTAAACTGGTTTATGGAACTCTATAGGCAACTCAACTTAAACATGGAGTGGTGGTAGGATGCACATTCACTCATCAGGTGGCCGACGCCTACTCCGCCAACATGTTTCTGGTTTCATGGGCCGAGACGGCGCAGCCGAAGCAACTTTCGCAGCCGCCGTCCTTCCGCCGATCCCTCCTCCTCCCTCGCCGGCCCGGCGCCTATCACATTTCAGTTGACGACATGTACGTTCCTATTTCCGCTCTACTGACTCAGCCCCTAGACGACGCTCATGAGGCCGCGGTGAGTCGCATTTACTACATTAATTCTGACACCATCAACGACCTCCAAGATCTTGCCAATAGAGGTAAAGTTTGGATCACCATCTTAAAGTTTCAAACCGATAAAGGGACCGTAAGAAAAATTATCTTTTTTTAAGATAATAAAAAATTATGAGTATTTATCACAATTTTATTATTATACACAACATGTAATTAGTAATTAGTCATCTCAATAATTCGGTCGCAAATAATATATTTGAGACTGACAAAAGTTGTCTCAAATTCGTCTCAAATATTTTTTTGCTACAACTAGCTGTCTCTAAAAGTAATCTAAAAATGGTCCCAAATAACTCGTAGAGAATTTTAAGACAAGAAGTGATAAAAAAAAATCTTATTATTACTGATCTTAATTATAGTTTTAATAAATGTATTTTAAAAAACTTTTTTTGGTTGCAGCGCGAAGATTAAACTTAGTGCAAGTATATATTTAAACTAACTACTTTAAACGTAATATATTAATGTCTTTAGCTACTACATGAAAATTAAACTAGACCTCGTTTACTTTTTGTTATAACCTAGAATAGGGACAAAATTAAATATGTTAGTAACGGGGTTCCGATAAAATGACGCAAAAGTAGGGAGAAAAATTCGTTTTTGGTAATATATGTTAGTATTTGTCTAGAGAAAATCTTGTACGTTACGTAATTTCAGTTTTGGCCTACTCTGTTTTGACATTTGTCCAATTTAAGGACATTCGATTCCAGCAGCCCAACATATTGCCGGAAAGTATCATGTGCAAATTGGACAAATGTCAAAATATAGTGGACCAAAATTGAAATTACGTAACATACATGATTTTCTCTAGACAAGACCTAACATATAGGACTAAAAATAATTTTTTCCCCAAAAGTAGGTAAGAAAATTGTTTGGGAAATTTATGCCCGTTAACTTTACATATGTCCAATTTATGCTCGTACATTCACATATTTTAATTAAAAGATGTTTTATAACTTTTGACTTTATCCAATAATACCCAATTTTGCTAGAATTTCGAAAACTCATGGGAAAATGTTGATGGGGCACTCCTAATTTTACTTTTAAGTAGGTAGCTCGCGGCCACGTCGTCAATAAATGCTGGCAAGATTTTTCTAAAGAATCAGTTAAAGTTTGACATTCTAAAAAATATGTAATTCAAGGGCATAAGTTGAACAGAAGCAAAATTAACGGATACAAATAGAAAATTTTCCACGTTAAATGTTTGCGTGCCTACTGTTGTTAAGTTTACAAACATTCATCATAGGTAAAACTAGCAAAGAAAATGGGCGCACAAAGTTGGAGGCATTTTCTGCATTCCTCTGGAAAATGATCGTCGCGGGAAAATCTTGCGGCGGTGACGATCATTGCCGGCTGGGGATCGTGGTGGACGGGAGGAAGAGATTGATAAACAATGATGAAAACGAAACAAAACTAATTGCATCCTATTTCGGCAATGTTTTATCCATCCCATATGGGGAGAAAACAATTAATAAGTTGAAGGAAAAGCCACTAAACTGGGTAGCAAATGAAGTACACAAGTTCTTGCAAACTGCGGCGACGAAAGAGCATTTTCTCGGGCTGATTGATTGGGTGGAGGAGCACCGGCCGGAGATGGGGCTGTCGAAGATATACGTGGCTGGGGGTACCGAGGAGGAACCTGCGGTTGTGGTGTCATCAGGGCGACATTTTCCGGTGAGAAAAATGGATTTCGGGTGGGGGTTACCGGTGTTCGGATCGTACCATTTCCCGTGGGGCGGGAAATCGGGTTATGTGATGCCGATGCCGAGCCCGAAAGGGAATGGGGATTGGATTGTGTATATGCATTTGGTGAAAGAGCAATTGGATGTGATAGAGAGTAATGCAGCTCATGTGTTTAATCCTCTTACTTCGGATTATCTTTTTTCGTTGCCATGATTTTGTAATTATATTAATGTATTATCAATGTTTTTTTCTTGAATAGAAGAAAAAGATTCTTCTATTTCAATTTGATGTTAAATATGGTAATTACAAAGAAATGTGGTATATATCGTTAAATGAACTAGAACTTTCCCTCGTACGATGCACGATTTGTAAATGCATGTATCATAAAAATATAATAAAAATTAATACATTTAAATGTGTATGATATAATTAAACATGATAACCAAACAGAATTATAAAAGATGTAAAATTGTAGACCACATAAAAAGTATTAAAAATACATGACTTGTAATAGAAGATTTTGTCAACGTTTCTACTTTTGGAAACTAAAAATTGACGGGGAAATTTCGTTTTATAAAGGGTTCTATTATATTATATGGTAAGATTATTGATTTGAGAGTTTTTTTTTCAATGTGTGAAATGAGAGATTTTTTTGGCATTTAAGCAACAAAATTTCACTTGATTTGCTCATTCCAAACTCTTTTTTTTTTCCTTTTTTTTAGTATATTGAGGAATTAGGAGCAACCTCTTAACTACATGTCAAGAGTAATGTCATCGAATTGCAAAGTTCTTGGAGCCAGGGACGGAGTTAGAAGGGGACTGGGGGCGGCGGCCCCCCCTATATTTTCGACAGAACTACGGTATATATACATACACAGTGTAAATGTAGTTAAAAATTGGATTTCGCCCCCCTCAAATTCTAAAAACCTTGGAAAATATCCTAAAAAAAATATTTCGCTCCCCTCATTAAGAAATCCTAGCTCCGTTCCTGCTTGGAGCTGATTTCAGATTTGGAAATAACTTATTTTATTCAGTTAAGGAAATTAGTTAGTGCACGCCATAGTCAACTAAATTTCCACTTCTTAGTTAGGGATTCTGTTAAGTTCAATTCACCTTCAACTCTTCTATCAAACAATATACCAAACACCTTATATACAATCAAGATGACAATGGCTTTGAAGCAAACAATCACTACAATTGATCAATGCAATGTACATAATCCAATTAGTGTGTGCAAACCGTTTCATGCAATCAAGATCAATCAAAAGCATAATCAAAATAACACAACAGGACATACGTGGTTCGGTTCCAAGAACCTACATCCACATGGAGGTTAAAAAATCCACTAAGAACTGAGAGATATACAATATGTATCACAGATATGAAGCTCACCTGCTTTCCTTGATCAATCCAACTATCTTGTTGATGATCCTTTAAGCCTACACCGACTTTTTCCCTCTCTATCTTGCTATCTCTCTATGTTGTGTATTGTGTTACAAAATGTGTGAAAAACCTAGCTAATATATGCTACCAAAACATTCTAGAAAACCAACAGAAAATACACATAAAATGATAAGATAATACAAAGTAAAACGATAATGGTTTTTGCATTCAAAAAATTGTTGCACTTGGCGGTTAAGAAACGGTTACAACCGTTGTCAGCTGCATCCCATTCTCTTTCTTCATTTCTGCTATTTCTTTGTCTCTTTTCTTGATTGTTTTACATCACACAACTCCCACAATCTCCACCTTGATGCCAAAAAATTGTACACCAAACAAGAATTACCTTCCTCCCAAACAATGCCCCACCATAGGGCATCCAAAACACAATCAATCAGTCCATGCAAACCAACTGCATGTTTTCAAGACAATAGTTTAGCTTGTGAGCAGCTACTACCTTTGTTAACATGTCTGCCAGGTTATGATCAGTGTGAATTTTAGCAACCTTCACAGAACCTTTATTTACTTCATCTTTTACAAAATGCTGCCTAACATCAATGTGTTTTGATCTTTCATGAAACACTTGATGTTTGGCCAAGCAAATTGCACTTTGATTATCACAGTTAATCTGCACAGCTTCCTGACTGATTCCCAATTCTGCAAGTAGCCCTTTTAACCACTTGCCTTCCTTTACAACCTCAGTTAGTGCTATATATTCTGCCTCAGTGGTTGATAAGGCAACCACTGACTGAAGTGAAGACTTGCTACTTATCGTTGTCCCAAATAGTGTGAAAATCCTGCTTATTTTCCCCAGAAGTTCTTCCATATCTCAATCCAAGATTAGCAACACCTTTCAAATATCTGAGCAGCTTCTTTAAAGCTTCCCAATGATCTCTTCCAGGATTGCTCATATACCTCTGCTTATCACACTGATAGGATGAGCTAAGTCTGGTCTTGTGCAAACCATAGTATACATTATACTACCTACTGCACCGGCATAGGGGATATCTTTCATAAATTCCTTCTATTCCTCAGAGACCGGCCTTTGTTCATCTGTCAGCTTGCATCCTATAGATAAAGGTAAGCTGAGTGGTTTTGCATCTGACATGTTAAACCTTTTCAACACCTTGTTTATGTATTCATGTTGCGTAAGCCACAAGATACTCCTGCCCTTATCCCTTACAATATCCATCCCCAGAATTCTGCTGGCTTCACCCAACTCCTTCATTTCAAATTCAGCTTTCAGACAACTCTTAAGATCTTGAATCTGAGATAAGCTTCTGCTAGCCACCAACATATCATCCACATATAGAAGCAAAAAAAGCTTCTGAAACACCTCTAATGTCCTTGAAGTATACACAATTGTCATAGCTTGATCTAGAGTAACCTATTCTGACCATGTACTCATCAAATCTCTTGTACCATTGCCTAGAACTTTGTCTTAGCCCATACATAGACTTTCTAAGCATACATACATTGTATTTATCCTTAGGTGATATGAAGCCTTCAGGTTGTGTCATATATATTGTCTCATCCAAGTCTCCATGCAAAAATACAGTTTTCACATCAAGTTGTTCTAAATGCATTCTAAAATTGCACAACCATTGCTAAGATTATTCCAATAGAACAATGCTTTACCACATGAGAGAAAACCTCATTGTAATCTATTCCTTCTCTCTGAGTAAATCCCCTAGCAACTAACCTAGCTTTGAACCTTATTTGGTTTGCAGAAATAGATTCTATCTTTTTCTTAAAGATCCATTTGCATGTGACATGCTTCTCGTTCTTGGGCTTATTTACCAGAACCCAAGTTTTGTTCTTATTCAATGACTCTAGCTCCTCTTCCATTGCCTTTATCCAATGTCCTTTTTCATTTCCATTTACTGCTTCCTGATAGCTTCTTGGCTCATCATAGTTGACATCCTCAGCTACATTCAGAGCATAGTATACCAGGTCAGTTTGGCCAAACCTTTTGGATGGAATTATGGCTCTTCTTTCCCTGTCTCTTGCAACCTTATAGTTTCCTAAGTCAAATGTTTGAGCTCTATCAAGGTCTTAATCTATATCATCTTCATCTAACTCATTCAAGCCTCCAGAACTAGATATTCTATCACTCTGAAGCTCCACCTCAACACCGGTTTCCCTTTGGTATGGTTTTTCACCAGCTTCCTAGTGTTTTGACATGAATGGCATCCTTTGTTAATTGAACACAACATCTCTGCTTATGATAACCTTTTTGACCCCAGGTTCACAGCACCACAGCTTGTATCCCGTCATACCTTCTGAATATCCTATGAACACACACTTCAAGGCTCTAGGTGAGAGCTTATCTTATTTAACATGCACATATGCCTGTCATCCAAATACTCTTAGGTGTGAATAACTGGGAGATCTTCCACTTCATATTTCTCAGGAGTTTTGAATTCTCTCACAGATGAGGGTGATCTATTTATTAGGTAAGCTGCAGTATTAGCTGTCTCTCCCCAAAATATCTTCGACAATCCTGAGCTCAATAAAATGCATCTGACTCTTTCAAGGATGGTTATATTCATCCTCTCCACTACCCATTCTGTTGGGGATTTCCTGGCACAGTCTTATGTCTCTTTATTCCCTTATCCTTGCAAAACACATGGAATTCTTCTGAAACAAACTCATGTCCATTATCTGTTCTCAAGCACTTTTTCAATGCATCATTCTTTAAACTTGAGAAATGCATCACTCTTACTTTTAAGTACATACAGCCATAATTTTCTATAGTAATATAGGATTAAAACCAAGAGGTTAATAAAATTCATATATCAAATATTATTTTCTCTTATTGAAATGTTTACAAGTATTTCTTATTAAGTGTATAGATTTTATTTTAGATCTCTTACCATGAAACTAAATTGATCTTCTACGGCATTAGTCTATTTTCTCAATAATTCGTCTACTATTATTTGCCTATTTTTTTGTTTTTGATTAATATTAATATATATATGGAAGTGTTAATACACTTTTCTCTATTAGTTATACAATTTCTTAATTTTCATGTTCATTTTGACTATGTCTTCCACTCTTCAAATTGTAGCTTCTGGTGCACTTTTTAGAATTTATTGTTATACTAATTCTTTAAGTTCACCGCTAAATCTTAACATTGTCTACATCTTTTCTTATTTTGTTTACTATTAAAATCATATTTCAATAACATAAACTTGTTTAGCCGAGACACTATTAAACTATTGCATTACAAACAATCAATTTGTTTCTTTTTATTTCTTGTTAAGAAATAATCAATTAATCTCATTTTCTACAAGCATAATAATTATATTTATATATAAGTATAAGTATTAATGCTCATATATAAAAGATTTTCCTTTAAGCTAATTTATATATGAATCATAATTTAACATTCTATAATTTACACAATTTTTTATAGGGTTAATTTTTAAAAACACCCTGAACTATGGCCCTTTTTCACTTTACAACCTAAACTTTTTATTTTTTCCGATCACATCCTGTATTATGCGTTTTTTGCAGTTTACCACCTCCGGCTATATTTTAGCCTGTATAGGCCACGTGATTTGCACATGTTTGTGCCTGGGCCCTTTTTACAATTTTTTGGGGCTTTTCTGCAATTTTTTAAAAACTTAAAGTTGTTATTTCTTTTACAAAACTTAAAGTTGCTATTTCTTTTTAATCTAAAACTTAAAGGGAAAATTAATTCAACATCTTCTTCCTCAACAAGCAAAAAATGCAGAAATCTTAGACGAAATGGACCTCCAGTGTAGATGCGGTTTTGCTGCCGTCGAAATAACCTCGTGGACAGACCGAAATCCCAGACGCCGATATGCATGCTGTAGAAGATTTCGGGTAAAAATTTTATGTCATT
>JAUEKW010032128.1:0-13849 GCA_032274785.1 Ajuga reptans
AAATGCAGGTTTAATATGAGTAATTATCAAAATTTATTGTTAATAGATAATGGGTTGGAGAGGAGAGGATGAGAATTGGTGGACAAGTGGCGGCTTGAGGGGCCTTCTGAGATCTTATGTAGCGCTGATGTGTCGCGCCAGGAGAGGGGCAACCCTTCTTTTAAATATATAGATTCCATCACAAACCCGTTTCAACTGTTATTACTTTTAATGATAACCAAATCAATGAATAAGAAAGTAATCCAGGCAATACATATTTTAAGAAGTGTTAGATTCGGCAGAGAAATAGTAAATATTGCGCCATAAAAACCCTTTTAAAAACTATCTTCTTGATATAATCTAAAAAGGCAGAGAAGAACAAACTATGTACAGGGGGATGCAATTTGAAGACACGCTGTTAGCGCGAAGAATTTTTGTCAGCTCCAGACAATCTTTGACGAATTGAACATCTGTAGACGCAGAATTGGTCACAATTATA
Source organism: Ajuga reptans (assembly GCA_032274785.1). Taxonomy (NCBI): domain Eukaryota; kingdom Viridiplantae; phylum Streptophyta; class Magnoliopsida; order Lamiales; family Lamiaceae; genus Ajuga; species Ajuga reptans. The sequence goes on from JAUEKW010032128.1 coordinate 479, forward strand.
TAGCAACGGTAAGAGTTCACAAAAGTTATAAACAGAGAGGGTTGTTACTTGCACACCTCCCACGAGCACCTACTCGCATTTATCATCTGATAAAACATTTCATGCAAACTAAATTACCTTAATCACTTGTTATAGTTGAAAAACCGGGAGCTCGTACTTTTTGGGTGGCTCAGAGAGGCTTAAGTTATCAAAAGGCAAGGCTAAGGCTGTGCTGCTAGATGCTTCTTGGCTGGGGTTACTCATCATCTTCAAGAAATAACTGTGCCTGTTCATGAATTTTTTAGTGATCTAACTAAATAAAGATAAATGCAGGAGAAGAAAATATTCACTTAAGAAAAAACGGACCACCGGGTGTCTGCAGTCAATTCGGGATGAAAAGCAGTTGCTAGCAATGTTCCCTGCTTCACGGCAACAATCACCTTCTTTTCAGGTGCACCACTTCCCTGAAGCATGAATTAGTAGTTTATGTTAAAATAAGACACTATGCATAAAAAACAGTTTGATATAACAGATTGTGATTAGATAAATCAAATAGCAATGAAGGTTAGTTCCATTTCCCCCCATATACTTGAGAACTTAAATCTCATCAAAACACAATTTTTTTAACTTTTGAGTTTTATATTCCGAGGTCTGTGCCTACAAATGGTTCTTTTTTTTGTCTATAGCAAGCGACGAAATCAGAGATATGTGCATGTAACAAATGAATGGATTCTGAAGAGGATGTTGAAGCAATCTCAACAACCCTTGGGAAAACATAACACGGAAGTATCAAAACTGCTATATGTTTAATTCAGTAAATACTGATTATAGCATGTCTCCAGAGACATATATAAAAGAAACTCTAACAGTTCTATTCTCACTCCATCACCCTCTCGGAGAAAATAAATAAATAAATAAATTATAGGGTCAACTAGAAACAAGAGTAAACGAGTATCGAAGCGGCTAATGGACTTGAGGCCCGCAAAATGTGTATGACATACAAAAAGATGAAGATAAGATTCGCAGTATGCATTCCAAGTTAAATGCCGACTTGGTTGTGCCCAAACAAATCAAACCAAATTTATATAAATATAAAAAATTGGTTCGAGAGAAACCATGTAAAAACTGCTCCTATTAAAGATATCCACAGGAAGCAAAATCAATCACCCGAGTGATGGCTAGTTTTAGGAGCTAACAGAAGAAAAGATTATAGAGGATAAATGTACACAAAATTGCAGCAAGTGGAAAGGTAAATTCACCTCTGAACTATCGACAGCAGCATCACATTTAGTAGTTTTGTTGGATGGAGCAGAAACTTCTGCCAACACTTCCACTTCTGGACCTACTTCAAGGATTCCAGGAGCCCGGATAAACACACCACGAAAGCTTGGAGGACCACCTTCTTTAGCCACAATCTCAGGAATAGGAAGCTCCGCCTCAAAGCTTTGGATCTGATGATGTTCATTCAAATAATATAAGAGGATTAATTGTGTCAAAAGCGCAAAGGAATAATGAGCATCTGAGATATGTATATATCATCCTATCTGTAAAGAAGCATCCTCTGATTATAATTTGGCTTATTTTTCCCTCTTGCTAAGAAATTCTGCCAAATAATTTACACTATGCCAGTGTAAAATCCTCTCTCTTTTTTAAAAGTAATGAATACTCTGATTTGGAATACAACATAATTACCGTCTCACATAAGCATCAGATCCAAAGAGCAGTTTTTAAGCCATTTCAGAACATGGTCATCAAAAAGGAGATTAGATTGTGCTGAATAATGCACTCGCCACTACAAGCTATTCTTGGATTCTTGTCCTTCATCATTTAGAGGGAGTTCTAACACCATATAGAATGCAAGGAAAAAAATTATCTGTTCAAGAGTTTCCGGTATGAAGAATTTAAAAGTTCACGATATAGTATGTATTTCATATGCTCCAATTGGAAATAGTAAGGTCTCCTACTTTACCATTAACATGTTCCTCTAGGTTTCATAAAATAAATTTACATATTTGCATTCATATCATCTTATAAAAGATCACACCCCACCCCCATAAAATACACACTAAAATTTAAAAAAAAAATTAATAAATAAATAAATTATGTGTAAGGAACTGTAAGATGTTCAACCAACCATAGTAAACAGCCTAGTATTCACAAGCAAAACTTATGAAAAGTATCACATACTATACCTGACTGCCGAAGAAGTTCCGATGAACAGTACAATTAAGGCCACCAATAAGTTCCTGTCCACCAATTTTCTGCCCTGAATGAGATAAACATAATCTCAAAACCAAAATACTGCAAGGCGTCTCATCCCTAACATATATACATTAAATAAAAACATGACTTAGAAAACTTTCCGAAACATCGTTTCTATGGAAATGGGATTAACTCTTTTTTGAAAAAAAAAAGGGAAAAAAATTACAAATTTCTTAACCAACGAAATACCTACCAGTTGCTCTGTCAGCCAAAAATATAAGACCAGCACAGGTTCCCCAAACTGGATTTCCCATTTTCACAAATTCCCGTAGTGCAGGAAACTGCAGTAATAACAATAAGCATACAACATGTCAATGTAAGGCAGATCTCCTGTTTCAGAGACTCCGACAAATTTGAACATATCTTGCAAATAAAGAATCTTCTGTTCAACCATTACGAATCACAAAATTTAAATAGCATGAAAATTTGCACGTAAAGCCACTAATGATCAGGTTAAGCATCTCAAGTTCCTCATCGTTAATAATAGCGTATAAACCGATACTTTAAGCTTCTTTTTTTAAAGATTTCCAGCCAAGTTTGTATATGTGCAACTAAGCTTTTTCCTTTGCGGGTGGGTTCCTCATGCCAGTCAGTCAATGCAGCTATACCTTCCTAGTTCCTCCTACACTGTTAGTTTTCTCTCTGTCAAGAGCAATCATTGTAGACAATAAGTAGGGCTTCCAGAGAGCTAGGTAAAACAAGGAAAATGGCAACAGCCTTGGAATTTAAAATTTTGGATTGGATAATAAATGACTATGGCAGTATGCTCTTCAACAAAGAGTAAAGATCATGAATACTGTTGGTCAGGAATCCTAGAACTAAGCATTGTTATTCTAAGTACACTCGTGCACACATGCAAACACAAACTTATTAGGTGTTTCATTTAGGGATTTGGAGGACCCTTGAGAGACTTAAATCTTAATCAATGTCTCCCAATCTCCTAAAGGCATCATCACTGTACTAGAGCCGAGGTATTCTAAGAAGTTTCCTTTAGGGGCACTTCAGTTTCTACCATTTGATGGTTTGAGATCTTCTATACTAAATTCAGACCAAACGGCCATATGAATTGCTCTTCATTTGTATTCCTTAGAAGTGGGATTAGAGTGCCGACGACACCATATCTAAAGTAAACTCTTCTAAAGAAAGATCGAATTAATAGTTGCATAAAGGATTTCCTATGCTCCGGGCAATTGGTGAACTTATCAGCATGATTGTAGTTTCAAGCAGTACTATTGTAAATTGCAGGTCATCATAACTTCATTGGAACTATAATGAACCAGAAAAAATCTGTTTCTGACAATATTCGCCATTGGCAGATACTCAGCTTAGAAAATATTCTCCACTCTGTAGCCCTCACCGAAACCTCAATCAAATTCTTATATTTTTACTTAACAAAATTATAAAAACTACTGTTAGTCATCAGGAATGCATTGAATTAGCAAACGTTAGTAATGAAATAAGTCCTTTTTCTCTCTCCTAGATTTTTGTCATAATGTCTCCGGGAAGAGCTGTCAATATTAATACCTTCTTTCAGTCATATCAGTTCCTCAACAATTAAAAATCATAAAAATCAGAAAACTTTCTCCGAACAAGTAGAACGAGCTATAAAAGCAGAACACACGCACAGATAGAGAGAGAGAGAGATACAAGGTTATGATATTCGGCAAGCTTGGCCATGGTGGTGCTCTCGCCGCCAGGGATAATAAGGGCTTTAACGGTTTGCAGCTGATCCGGCTTCCTTATCTCCACCCCCTTCACTCCCAACCTCCTCAACGCTGCAACACCGATTCACACACATATCATTAACCGAAAACATGCAGAAATCATTCAACACACGCCGGCATATAAACAATTGAAAGATGCGCCAAAATACCTGCAATGTGTTCGTTGAAAGATCCCTGTAGAGCAAGGACGCCTACTGCCATTGTTGCCAGCCACACGAAAAGAGGAACACAAAGCCGCGATATATTAAGGAAGTCCAATTCCAAACGAAGAATCGTGTCAGACTGTGCTTCACGAATTGAGGTGATAATTAAACGGAGAGCCAAATTGCCTCTCGTTTTCCAATGATTCCCAGGCCGCCGCCATGACCAATGACCATTGTAGGACCCAGGGATTTTGCTACCTGTTTGTTGTCTCCAAAAGTGGGCCAGCTTTCAATTGGGCCCAATCAATTAACTGAGTTCTTGGGTTGAGCATTTCAATGGGCCGAAAATAGTTATTGGGCCGTACGGCAATGAATTATGGTTATAGAATTTAGCTAGTTTAGAAACTGGGCCATGCCCAATTTTCTTTTCTCAAGTCACCGGTTTTGATTTTTTTATTTTTTTTAGAAACACCGGATTTAGTGGTTTATTTTTTGTTCCGAAATATACACTATGTGATTTATCCAGTATCTAAATATATTCATCCACACACACTTATATGTGTTTGTGTAAATCTACGGAGATATGATATGTGGTGTATATCTCTCTGTGTAGCATGAATTTAGTTTTTATCTTTCACTAAAATAATTTACTTTATTTCATATAAAAACTTACGTAATAGTTTTTACAAGTGCTAAATTCTCATCAAGTTTTGTCGTTAAACAATACTATGAGTCTATGAGAGGGTGTTCGTAAAAAAATGTGATTTTGGAGAAAGTACTTAAAATCGGTGATTGTAGAAAAAAGGAATGCTTAATTATAGAAGTAGGTAGTGTTTGTATTAAAAACTGGAAAATTTTGAAGAAGTGAAATTGAAATATTTGCTAGAGAATTAGACACAACTCATAAATTTGTGCAAGTATATATATATTTTTTTTTTGTCTAGATAGAAAATAAACTTCATTAAAAAGTTGGAAATCAATCATCACTGGGTGACACAAGGAAATTAGAAGAAGTATCATGAGCTTTCAATATCTAAACTATCTTGGCAAGGCAAGCTCGTGAGCTACAAAATTCTAGTTGGTTCTAACTAATTAGTGAAAGCACTCTCACGATATTGCAGACACTCCAACTATTTTTTTAAATCTAAAATAGTTATTATAATATGCCATAATCATCTACAAACACCTCCTAAATTCTATATCAGCTCCCTCTTTTTCAAATTAACTTTTCTTCAAGCACTCTTTATTATTTGTAGGATCAATACATTTAGGCAAAAACTTATATGCCCCCGTTGCATACATCTTTTTATATACAACGGGTAGGGTAATTCTACCCGATCAAAAAGGTATTATTTTTATGCTAAAAGGTATTACTTAATTGGCAAAAAGTATTTATCGTTTTAATAAATTTATGAATGAAATTATAACTTTGGATTGATACTTTTATTAAAAATAGTGATACTTTTTCGATTGATACTTTTTTGCAAAAAAGGTAATATTTTTTAGAGAAAAACTAATACCTTTTTGAAAATCGGATTTGGGTCAACCCGTTGCATATAAAAAGATCCATGCAACGGGGCACATAAGTGTTACTCTTACATTTAAGTTTTTATAAATGTTCAAGGTAAGTTTGATTTTACAAAATCTAAAATACTGATATGTTATAGTTTACTCTCTGTCCGCTTAGAATTAAAGGGCATGAAAAGGAAAGCAAACGATTTTCCTTTCTCAAGAAACTACCTAATCTTCTTGCAATTCAACTACCTAATTTTCTCCTATATTTGACAAATACCATAATTAATTTCCTCAAAAAAAACAGAAAAAAAAAATCCAACCCCCACGCGGCCAACCTACCGTCTCCCTCACGGCCTCACCTGAATTTCGATTTCGATTCATATACATGCGAACCAATCACTCCATTATAATACAAATTTTAAAAAAATATATATATTTATATATATTGCGTATATATAGAAGCAACAGATTGGCAATTACCAAACACCTAGACTCCGATTCGTTTCTTCCATTGCAAACGCATTTTCTCACTCATCAAATTCCCTCCTAAATTTTCTCTCCGTGCATCTCTCCCTCTCTCTCTCCGCCCTGTCCCATTCCGTATCGATTGAATTTTCGTTGAAAACAATTAAAGCATCTGAATTTTTGAAATCTTGAAATCTATACCTTTGTTTTTTTCATTGTTATCATCAGGTTTTTGTGTATTTCTACGAATTATTTGATGGCTGATGAGATTCAGATTGTCCGTTGATTTGGGGCTAGGGTTTTTTGGTTCTCGTGGTTGAATTCATCACAGGGCAGGTATAAAGATGAAAAAAAATATTATATTTCCTTTTGGGTTTATGGAGATTGGCCTTTTTTTAATGTATTTTGTAGTTATTTGATGTCGGTGGGAGCCATTTTCTGGATGTTCTGCACACAACTCCTTTGTCCTTTCCTAAATTTATAGCCTAAAAAAAAGATAATCTGCTTGCAATTGGAGAATTGTTTATTTTTTCCAATTATTGAATAATTATTATGTTGCCGTCTTGATATTAATATTTATATGTTGCTTGCTGTTTTCTGTTTCATAAATCATAGGGCAAAAGGTCAAGCTTTGTTGTAGTGAGGCAGAATTGAGGGCTTAGCCTGCACTAGTTCTTGTCTTGCAACTTTATAAGAATACTTTAAGTGAGGATTTGGCTATGTTGGCCTTGAAATGCAATGGGATCGGTTCGATTAACTGTTTCTTCCATTTCTCTGAGTGGCATCCTCTGGAATAGAGAAGCTGACCAGCCCTCTGACATCGAGCCCATTATTTCCTCTGGAGAAAGAAAAAGGTTACATCTATTCACTTCAAATAGAAAGTTTTGAAATTAAGAGAATTTTCTCTGTGTGTTCGATGGGATTATGTCGAGCTTCTAGGATTTGGACTGTAATGGATATCTGTGCTTAATGTTTCAACTTTCTGTTTCTTCAGGTTTTACTATCAAGTTTGTTAGCTTCCTGTGTATTGCAAGATTTTGGGGTAGAGTTTTTGTTTTTGCGAGTTTAAATAGGAGGAATTGATTGAGTAGTTTTAGAGATGGGCTGCTGTGGATGTTTTGGTTTTTCGTTTGGGAGGAAGAGGAAGAAGGTGATTAGACCCTATAGGGCAGTGGAGAGCAATATTTCTCAGGAATTGCTATTGGATGATGATGTTGAAGACGACGATGAGGGTTCTTATAATGGTGATATGTCTGATACTGGGAATGGGGATGAATGTGATTTCCAAAGCCCAACAAAACGATCCGAGGAGATTTTGATGTATAGACTGCAGCATGGATTGATCTGCAGGGAGTCCCCTGTTAAGGAAACCAGCATCATGCTACGCTCTGAGGTATGGAGAGAATATAATTGTGATTTAGTTCCATCGCAAACACTGGCAAAAATGTTTACTTGTAAGTCTTGCTTCGGAGACTAGTCTATGTAACAATGAACATGTTAGTCTGAACGTAGCAACTCATATGCTATTTTGTGAAGCTTGAAAAACTTCACTGCTCAACAGATGCCCTATGAAGCAATATACCTCCCATTCTCCTAGAAAATAACAAGAGAGAGAGAGAGAGAGAGAGAGATATTTGGAAAAAAAACTCACTTTGACAGATTGAACAAATGATGATAATTGAAATATATGATTATTATATGTCTGTATTCCTGTGAATACTATTGTAGTTGTCATATGTGACAGGAGCTGCATTTAACTGTATCCTGAGTAGTGTGACTTATGTATGTAAACTATGGTTGCTTCCTATTTATACACTACATATCTTCTTATTAGAACATCTGAATGCAACACTGTTTGGTGGGGTGCTCAAATGCTCTGCATGCCGTGTGGGTTAGCTGAAACTCAGGGTATATCTTTATGTTGATATGAAGGATGGTTGTCATATGAATCGAACTTCACTAAAGAGACTTACTTTAATGAAAGGAGAACTACTGCATGCCATATTGATTCTCAGTGTTACAGGACGAAAATGGAAACAAGACTGTTAATGAATATGTCCGCGAACGCAAGATTGGTGCTGGCAGCTACGGGAAAGTGGTGAGTTTTTTACAGTAGATACTATATATATTCGATTCTTTGTTTCTAGAATTTAGCATGTAATCTCATCTCTTGCAATGTTTAGGTTCTCTACCGAAGCCGTGTAGATGGAAAATATTATGCTATAAAGGTAACCTTCCCGGCATGCTTGCTTAATTATTTAGGTTTTTGCATCTGCAGTTGAATCCTCAAACAGTATCTTATAAAGATTACTTTCTGCCATTGTCAAATTGATTGAGTTTAGGTTAGACCCTCTACTTATCAAAGAATGATTAAGAGGTGATGATGCTATTTGCAAGTTTCTTATAAATAAATTAATTAATTAATTAAAAAAAAAAGGTGATGATATTTGATTTTAATATGTTAAGTTCTGGAGAATAGAAAGATTTCTTCTTGCTTCAGCTTGGTGAAATACTTTTTCACTCGCATGTCTGGCATAGAGGTTTTGGTTTGAGTCATTTGGGTACACGGGGACCAAAATGTAGAGGTGCTTATATTAATTCGTAAGCATGCTAGTGAGTATTGAAGAGCGAAACTTATGCCTGTTAAAGCTCACTAGGAATGGTGACATTGCAATTTCACATAATAACCAGCTATGCTCATTTTTTCTTACACAGGCCTTCCACAAATCTCATTTGTTGAAGCTGCGGGTCGCACCTTCAGAAACTGCTATGAGTGATGTTTATCGTGAGGTATTTGGTACTCTTAGTGCATCATATTTTAATTGTGACGAGTATTTTTCTTCTTGTTAAAATAAAATTGATCTTCTTGTTTATTTGTTTGTCAGCTATGACGTGTGCACCATCTTCTCTGTTTCTTCTGACTTGTATAATCATCTGTTTTCAGGTTTTAATCATGAAAGTATTGAGCCATCCTAATATAGTCAATCTTGTGGAAGTTATTGATGACCCAACAACTGATCACTTCTATATGGGTATTCTATGCTATTCCGTTCGTTTATATCTTCTCCAACCAGCATTAATTGTTTAAGTTGACTCCAAGGCTTTTTTTGTTTTTTCAGTTCTTGAATATGTTGAAGGCAGTTGGGTGTGTGAGGGTTCTGGGCCTCCAGGTGGTATAGGGGAAAATATTGCACGGAAGTACTTACGTGATGTAGTTTCTGGTTTGATATATCTTCATGCTCATGTATGATTCTAATGTTACCTTTGCAATTTCATTTATCGATTTAATTTCACTTTTGAACCTATACTTTATGTGTATGTTACATGTCAGACTACCTGATCCTGTATTTTATATTGCTAATCTTCCCCCTTCTGTAATTACTACCTAATCCTGTATTTTATCTGCATGTATTATATTGCAAAACATTTCACCTGGTTTCAGCGTCTTTGCGGGGTTTCTCAGATAATTTCTGGATCATGAGAGATCAAATATGCTACATTACGCTGCAAGTGAAATTATTATATTTAAATTATGCACTTCTGTTTTGGTCAATGTAAAACCAGTTGTGGATGGATATTCAAGAACGGCACCACTTAAGATATAAAGACTTTTTATTGTCTTCACTATTTAGATATGAAGAATGTCATTTGACTAATGTTAGAACCCTTGGGTAAGAACTCATCCCCAGAAGCTAGCGTGTGGGAGGGTGCCGTAGGAGTTATAAACCCACATAAAAACAAAAAATTGTTGTACTCTAATATCTAAAATAGTACAATGTTACTGAGACCTACTCTCTTGCTTTTTTTTGGTACACGGCATCAATCTGAGTAGGTTATTGAAACTTAGAATTAGTGTCTTGACTTGTGCAAACTTATGTGAGTTGTGTTTAGTGTTTAGATCTTGGACCTCTGAAATACTTTTCTGATGATGTTTTTTTGCAACTTTATCCTGATTCCTCGCATGCTTGATCTTGCATTCGAGTTAACTAACAGGTTATTGTTACTGTCTCCTTCTTGACAGAATATAGTGCATGGAGATATTAAGCCTGATAACTTATTAGTTACGGCTTCTGGCACGGTCAAGATTGGTGATTTCAGCGTCAGCCAGGTTTCTGAGGTACGAGATATATTTCATAGTATGTATATGTGTTTATTGCATAGGTGAAGGTTGGAATGGAATTGCTCTGGATGAATTTCCCTGCTTATCAGGAATTAAATATTTGCTACTAAGTATGTAGTATGTAGATATGCGTCGTACACTTTTCGTTTTATTATTGAGTGGAATGCGCGTGCTTCCTGAACTCGTTGTACTATTCACATATAAGTTGGTCGGTCAAAAATAAACTAACGTCTTTCATATAGTATATGCCCAACGTTTTGGTTCTCTTTATTATTTTCTTGTATCTATTCTATGAGAATTGCCAATGATTTTTGCCATCACTTTTGTGCATAGGATGATAATGATGAGCTACGCCGTTCTCCCGGAACTCCTGTTTTTACTGCACCTGAGTGCTGTTTAGGTCAGTGTTTCCGTTATCGTAATAGTGAAAGCTTTTACTATATTATTAACTGTAGTAACTTGACTATGGAATCGATCTTGTATATTAGGTATAACCTATCACGGAAAAGCTGCCGACGTTTGGGCCCTTGGAGTTACATTGTACTGTTTTCTTCTGGGGAAGTACCCGTTTCTAGGAGAAACTCTCCAAGAGACCTATGATAAGGTGGATTACCTACTTCCAGTGCTGAATATCATCAGCGATTTCAATTGTCTTGTTTTCTAACTACATATATTGCGTTTCTCAGATAGTAAATAACCCGTTGTTGCTCCCCGATGACATGAATCCGCTCGTGAAAGACCTACTCGAGGGTCTTCTTTGCAAAGGTCAATCTCTGCTTCAATTTAATCCCTTGATCTTTCCGTTTTGGGTGCTCAATTTAGCATCCATTCTCATCGATAACATGTGCAGATCCGATGCAAAGAATGACTCTTGAGACCGTTGCCCAGCATCCCTGGGTTGTGGGAAAAGACGGGCCGCTCCCTCAGTACGTATGTTGGTGTAAGCGCAGCACGCTGCAAAGAGCATCATCCGAGGGGAATGGATCCGACACTAACATATAAGTGTTACCCCGGTTAGCTCTTGTTTATTGTATACAAGTTAGTAGTTAATAGTTTATTCTCTCTTCAATGAATGACATCTATGGGGAAAACTGAGACGAGAGCTAGTAGAATGCACGCATGGGGAGAAACCTTTTTGACTTGGTTTTTTAGATTGAAGAGAAATAGGAAAACCTTCGGTTTGATACAGATTATATTTATTGGTTTTTTTGTTCTCTTTCGACTTCGAATGTCAGAGGTATGTTGCATGGTCCCATGCTTTCTTGTGTGGTTTTAGTTTATGGTTGAGCTATTTAAGTGATCCAGATGGATTAATGCTAGTAGGGCAACCAGTTGTCTGATACTCGATTCGAGATAGTCCGTCAAAAAGTCCATTTAGTGAAGATATCAAGCACCTTGAAGGACACTTCCATGATCATAGGAAGAGCATTCTTGATGGTTGAATGTTTGGGCTGAAAATTAAATAAGACAATTCGAGATGGTTGGTATTCAAGTTTGTTTTAGACATAATCCAATAAAAATATAGCGCAGTAGTCCTTCAACAATATTTTATTTTATTTTTAGATCATCTTAAAATTCACTACAGAAAATTATATATAAGTTCAAAACTACGTATCAATTTTATAAATAGTAATTCAAAATAGTGGATATATCGAGTTTATATGCATTCTGATAAAAAATAAATAAAAAAATATATATATTGAACTTATATATATGGAACCTAACTAGTTCGGACCCAAATTCTCTGTAGTGAATTTCACTGAAATTCTAAGAGGATATATATATATGTATCTATACATATACATATATATATATGTGTAATGTTACGATCAATACGAATGTTACAAATATTACGATCGATACGAATGTTATTAATGTTACAATCGACACGAATATTGCGAATATTACGGTCGATACGAATGTTACGCACACTATGCGCATTTATGATTTATTATTCTTTATCTTTAATTATTACAAACTGAATCACACGGGCTGGATGTAGCTCATGCCCTCTGAAAATTTATTTTCAGGTTAAGGAGTTCGACGACGGAAGTGGATGGAACGGGGTGATTTATTACGCTTCCGTATTTATGAAATAATATTTACTTTTATCAATTGGATTTAGTACTATTGAGTTTCTTTGGGATTTAATGTCTTTAAGGTTTGGATGATTTATTCGATTCAGTAAGTACGCTTCCGCATATTTATTAATTAATAATTAATTTTATCGGTTGGATTTTATTCTCCTTTGTTTTTAATTATTGAGTAATAGTTCTATTATTTATTATATTAATATTATTATTAATTTTCGTTTTTATAATTTAAAAAAAAAAATTGTTAAAATTAGTTTAAAAATATCCGGGCGTTACAGTTGGTAACTTCAGTGAAATTCACTATAGAGGATCCATATCCGACTAGTTCATGTCAAACTTCACTGTAACCCGTTTAACATGTAGACCTATAAGCTTTAGGGTTTAATACCCAATTTAGCCAGTTAGTCATATAGTTCTGACCTATAAGACTAATTCGAATGCAACTTGTTTAATTTTAGGGTGTGTTTGGTTGGGGCTGAAGGCTGCTGACACTGTTGACTAAAATAAAGTAACTGAGAAAAGTAGTTGAGGAATGTAAAAAATAGTGTTTGTTTGGGTGGTTGTATAAGGGTTTGTCGTTTAGAAAATAATAGTTTATAGTAAAAGATGATGTAATATATGTAGGAGGTTGTTATTTATTGATTATGTAATGATTAAATTAGTATTATGAATTGAGTTGATCGGGAAACCTGTTTTGCCAAACACAGGTTTGGGTTTGGGACAACCTCAACGGGTTTGCCCCCAAACCCAAGCAAACACATCCTAAACTTATTATTATTCTATTTATAGCTAGCAAATAAGAAACCAATACAATATCTTACTATATAATAAAACGAATCCGTCTATAAGTAGAAACTTTAAGATTTTCCCGCCCATTTCAAGTTTCTATTATTAGTAATGTTATTTTTTTAGCAAGTTCCAATTTATTATCCGTATAACATTAAATTATTCAGCAATTAACCATTTATTTACGTAAATTAGTCACATAGTTTTCGTACTTAATGCATCAATTGTGCAATCGAACATTACCATTACGGTCAACTCTTCCAATAAAAGTTCAATTTTGTAGA
>JAUEKW010032239.1:0-13844 GCA_032274785.1 Ajuga reptans
GAGATGTCCCGTTTCTAAACAACCAAATTATACCCAAACTAATGAAAGAAGCCAAGAGGTCAGGAATTAAAAGCAGTTTCTTGCCTTAATTTTTGCATGATGATGGATGCGCTGATGGATATTTTGCTGACCAGACAATTTTCTGATCTCAACTTCAAGATCCATTGCCCTCTTCTTGTTATTAGCATTCTCCATCTGAGAAAAAAATGAATAAAACAAAAGTATCATACAAAGAAGTTCTTTGTTGATGGGGATGTACTAATGACTAAACCCAGCTTCTACCTTCAACATCTCATTTTCAGTTGTAAGCAACTGATGTTGCTGTCGCAATTTTTCCAATGCAACATGTGCAGCCATCAATTCAGCCTGTTTTCTCTCAATTTCCTCTAGCCATCTAAATATCGTGGAGCTTGTGTTAGTTCAGGGAATAAACCAGAAGTTATTTAATTAGTCATTACCCATTCCGCTCTTTAACAAAAGCATTTATCTGCAGCTTCAGATTAGACACTTCCTGCTCCTGAAAAGAACCAGCCGAGATACTATATTCAATATCCAGCTCATTATAATAAGTTAATAACTGTTGAATAACTTTGGGAAAAGCTTTTATTTACCTTGACTTCAGTTTCAACATTATGCTGCTGAGCCTCCTCGATTAAAGAGTTAAGCTGTTGATTATCCATTAAGCTCTAGCAATACAAAAAGCAAATAAATAAATAAATTATAGGCGAGGATGGCACATTCTTGGTCACTCTCTTATACACAAATGTTTCATGCTTCTTTGCCCAGTATTTGAATAAGCTTAAAGACTTATATAAACTGAAGGAGACATGCTAGATTCTTTATAGTTTTATCTCACACCTTCAGCTTCAAAATATTCAGTGTATGAAATCCTGAATCCAAAGGTAGACTTACCGCATAATTCTTCATATTTAGTTTTACACCTAACAAATCCCGAATAACATCATGAGTCATGCTTTCAGTGGCGGCCAGTCTAGCTTTAAGCATGAATATCTGCAAAGAGAGAGGTATTTGAGATGAGAAAATGTAGCTTAATGTTGTTTTTTTTTTTTTTGACAGGGGGTGGGAATGGGTTGATTTTCTCTAGCAAAGCTACCTCTTTTTGTCTGCTTGCAGCCAGGACCTCAAGTTCTTCTATCCGCTGTCTTCCTGCAGTGAGCTCTTCATCCCTCTCAGATTTGATTTGTTGAACTAAGCCCAACCCTATGCATTTGAAAGGGGATCCTGAGCCTCTAGGCTTCGAAGCATTTCTTTCCAATTTGTTTGATGATGAATTTGAGCTAGGAGGAGCAGGACCCTCAGATTTCAGTTGTTCAACCATAATTTCCAACGCCTTGAACTGATTGAGCATTGATAATTAGTCAATAGTCTCATTATTTATGACAATACATTTGTATTATAGAAACATCATTTCTATTGACGATTAAGACCCACCTTCTGTTTGTATTCGCTAGCCTGTGCCTCTGCATGCATATTTAGCTCAGAAATATGCATTTTACATTGGGATATCTGTGGATGAAGTGTGGACCACATTAGTTTTTCGAGTTTTACGAGCTAAACATACTTTTCTGTACCCAAAATTATAAAAAATAATCTAAATAAACATAGTGTTACCTCGCCATCTCTGGCAGCTATTTCTTTTTCAAGAAGATGTACTCGTTGAAGAGCCTCTTGAAGGCTCTTTTCTTTCTCATCTAGACATCTGAATGCAAATACTTCATGATTTAGAGATGATTCCAAGCAAGTAGTTTTCAAAGACATACAGCTGCCAAAAAATTTGCCAAACCTTTTTACATCAGAATCATTGCTTTTGAGTTTATGCATTTGTTCTTTAACACCGAGAAGTTCCAGCTCAAGTTCCTCTCTCTGCAGTCGTTGCCTTTCAGCTTCTCCTTTGACAATATCAGCCTTATGAAGTAGAGATCATGTCAATTTAAATAATTGTAGCAAATATTTTTGATATAAAACCATTGCAAAAGTAATACCTTTTGTTCAAGTACATTAATAGTGCACTCTAGCTCCTCAATGGACCGTTCTAGTAGCCTCACTTCTTCTTCCTTTTCGTCAGCACGGACTTTCTGGAATTCAGCTAACTGTCAAAACCAAGTTAAACATATCAGAGAATCAGGCAGTTGCTCAGCATCCATATATGTGTGTGCGAGTGTGTGTGTGTGTGTGTGAGAGAGAGAGAGAGATCACCTCTTGTGCTTCAATAGCTACTCCTTCATTTTCTTCAACAAGCGCTCGTGCCATCTCAAGCTCTTTGGTCAAAATAAGGACTTTGCCTTCCAGCTCATCACTCTGACATGTAACAGACTCCAAGTCACTCTTCAATGATTCAGTTGTTTTACTCATTTGGGCAAACGCCATTTCCATCTCAGCAACTTGCATCTCCAAGTTCTCAATTTTACTCCTCGTCTCAATTAATTCTTTCTCCATGGAATTTCTTGCATCTAAGGCATCTTGAGCACCAGCTAAGACCTCAGCAATTTTGTCGGAAAGTGAGTTTATTATCTCATTATCTTTAGCAAGATTCAGTTCAAGAGCAGATATTTTTGTTATTTTATCTTGGAGTTGCGCCTCAAGTACCCGACCTTGAGCAACAGTTTTCTCCAGTTCGAGCGACTTCGACTCGGAATCTTTTTCCAATGCCCTTAAAGAAGCAAGCAGTTCTTCCACTTCATCTTTCTGGTCTTTACTGTTTGACGCAGACTCTTGCAGCAAACTCAAATCAAATAACAGCCCGTTGAGAATATCATCCTTTCTTGAAGACTCCACTTGAAGAGAGAGAATTTCAGAATCTAACTGCATAGCAAGATTCTCCAGACATTCGGACTGCTCCAAAAATGTGTCTGCCCATTCCATTTCATTGACTATCTTCAGAAACCTATCTACATGAATGAATTTTTCCTCAATTAGATTGAGCATATTGCAGCTTACTTTATCAATAATCTCGGCCAAATTAACATGCTTCAAAAGTTTTGAATGCACAGCATTGAGGTGTTCAGACGTGTTACTCTCCTTGAGTCTCAATTCATTTTTCACGGTAGCGTTCTCTTCTCTCAAAGCCTTGATTGTTTCCAGTTGCTTTTCGAGTTCTGGGATTATTAAACACAGGTCATGTTTGACAACAGATTTAGAAAGCTCAAGTTCACTGATTTCAGCTCTTGCCAGGGTTAGATCCTCCTCTAACTTGGCATTGGTTTTCTCCAACACAGTAACATTATCTTTTAGCATGTGGTTTTCCACATCAAGCTCATCGGTGCCTCTGATTGAGGATTCAAAATCAGCCTTTCTATCCTCCAACTCCTTAAGAAGTATATCATGTTCTTCCTTACAGTTGTTTAGATGAAGCTGCAGGCTTTCATTCTCCTTCTCAAGGGAGCTTATTTTTACTAGTTCCTCGTCTTTCATCTCCAGCTCAATTTGGAGTCTTCGTGACTCTGTTTCCAGCAGATAAATGTCATTCTGCAAACACTGCATTTGCTGATAAAGCTCAGAGGCATGACTTGAAGAAGCTTCAAGAGCAGATTCCTTCATCTTAGAGTCTTCTACTAAATTCGCATGCCTAGATTCCTCATCAAGCAACATCAATTCATTAAAAGCAGCATCCACACTCTTAAGCACTATATCCTTCTTGAGGTTTTCAAGGACTTCAAGGGTATTGATACACCTCTTCTCTATGTCTGCTTTCAGGAAAAACATCTGCTTTAATTCAGTTGACAAAATTAACAACTCAAAATCCTTTGCAGATAATTCTCTCATGAGATTTTCCTCCTGATATTGAAACAGTTCATCTTTCTCCTTCAGTAATCTCTCTTGATCCAGAATTGATGCTAACGCCTGTTTGTTACTGAGATCAAGCTCCTTCATAAGCATGGCCAGTTCACAACCTATATCATTCGACCTTCGCAACATCACCTCTTCCTGAAATTGCAGATCCTGTATCTTCCTTTCGAAAGAATTAAGCTTAAGGGTGACACTCCCATCTTCATCCACTTTACTCGAGATGCGATCAAAAGCTTTCTTAATATCTGCTAACAACTTGCCTTTGAGGACTCTGCACATTTCAAGCTCTCTCCTTGACCGCAGATTCTGCTCCCGAAGGTCGGAGATCATGGAGTTTGACTCACATATACCATGATGCAGAAGACCATTTTCTGCATTAAGCCCGTTTGCAGTTTCTAATAGAATACCCATGTGACAGAGATGCAACACAGACATAGCACAGTCCTTGACAATAATCTCCGACCAGACCTCCTCGAGTGATTTCCTAATCACGTCAGTAGATTCATGAAGCTGAGACTTCAAACTGAGAAAATCAGATGCCACAGACGTCCACATTTCCTTTGAAGTAATCTCGACATCTGAAATAACATCCTCTAGCTCCAACAACATCCTCTTCATGATGACAAAATCAATGTCACACTGTTTCTCCAGTTCCATATAATTCTGATCTTTCAGATTATTGGAGAGCTTCAAGTTTTCGACTTCTTTCATGAGAATATTTCTCTCACTGATCAATTCCTTTTCCTTTACTTTTGATTCCCAAGCACTAAGCTTCAATGCTTCATTTGCTATCATCAACTCATTTATCATTATGTCTGCTTCTTTCACTGTGTCCTGAACCTCCTCAAACTTCTCAAGGATACAGGAAGCTTCAATTGTTTTCTGGGCAGCAACAACTTTAGCATCATCAAGTTCAGCTTCCAGTAACTGCAAACAAAGGGATACCAGCGCAAAGTAAGAAGACTGTTGTAGGACATCAATCAAATATATACGACAAGGTAGCATGTACAGTATATATTAGTCATTAGTGGAGCATTCCTCAAAACCAATCGTAGTTTTCTTCTTAATAGAAATGAAGTGCTGGAAGCTCATAAATATATCATAAAAATGAAATGTAAAGGAGTTCAAAAAGCACTAAGTCAATAAAGAAGCTCGATAATCAGAATCCTTGATTTAATGCTTGGAAACAATGCGCAAATTAAAATTCCCACCTCTCTCTGCTCAGACCAGGATCTGAAAGATTCATGTACTATTTCTTCCAATATCCCAATCTTACCATCCACAGCTATAACCTGGAGATCGATTTCACCTTCAAACTTATCTATAACGTCTCGCAGAAGAATTGCTTGATTGATGAAAGACTCAAGGCTCTCTCGGCTGCTGCTCTCAGATGCCAGAATCTTTTTTTTCTCAGATTGCAGTGTGCCCATATGAGCTTGCACTTCTTGTAAGCTTTTGAGGGCACATTCTATCTCCTTCTTTAGAAGAATAATGGCAGCATCTCTCCCATTATCACTCTTCAAGGCCCTTTCAGAAACAAAATTGTGGTCATTAATATTGCAATCCTTCATGGTGGGAGCATCAGAAGAACATGTTAAAGTCTTTGTTTCCAGATCCCCAATATTAGAAGTGCCAACATCATTGAACTCTTCTATTCTTCTGGTACCTGTCTGCAACAACATTGAACTAGTAAGCCAAACATATAAAAGAAAGCTGGAAACTCCAACCAATATTTGAATAGAAGAGAGACGTACATACCCATGATTCACATCCTTCGTTGGCTGGAAAGTTTTCTATATTTGGCTTCACATTCTCATTCATGCATAACTTCAACGTGGAGACCCCTGATTTTAGCTCCTGAAGTTGTTCCTTGGTTTCTAAAATTATATCTTCTTCATACTTTTCAAGCTTTGCCTCAAGAACTTCCCGATGTCTATGCTCCTCAGATAGTTGTGTATTCAGTTGTGCACAGTATTCTTCTGATTCTTCTACTTTCTTTTGGAGAGATTGAATCTGGTCATCTATTATTGAAGCCTGATTATGGAGAATCATATCTTTTTGAGTAATAGCATCCTTGAACTCTCTAATCTGGACCTCCTTGTCATTTAAATCATCCTGGTAGTTAGAGTTCAATTCCCACAACCTATTCACAATCACCAATGCAGCTGTTGCACAACACGATGCCCTTCTAAGCTGGTTCTCTCCATTCATAATTAAGCTCCGAAGCTCTGCAACAGTAGATGTCTCATTATTTAAGTCAGATGTTAAAATTAGAATCTCCTTATCCTTTTCACTGCACTCTAATTGGTGAGTCTCAGTCATAACCAAAGCTGCCCCTCTCAAAGACCTCAGCATGTGCTCCACATCATCTCTCTTATCTACTGCATCCTTCAAGCAGTGATTAAGCTCATCAATGTATAATTCCTTCTCAAAAATATTCTGTTTCATCCTTCCAAACTGTTCCACAATCCAACTTTGTTTACGAGGCGATGAACTGCATATAACAGCAGTCTGGTCAGATACATCACTGAGAGCTTCATTCCCATCAGAGAGAATACTTCCAATTTCGCTGGCGACTAAATCCCATTCTTCAGCCAGTGCCCTTAGTTGCTTTTCTTTGTCTTCAAGCAATTCAGCCAACTTTGCATTATCTTCGCTACTTAAATGTAAATTATCCTCCATGATTTTCATTTCAGTTTGCAATTGTTCCAACCTGTCTCTAGTTTCCATCTCCTTCATCTTGCTGTCTTGGACTTCCTGTTGAAGACCAGAAAGTTCCTCTTGCAAGCAAACAATCACCTCTGCAGTTTCTACCTCAACCTGCTTCCGGACTTCCTCTATTTCATCGTCATGAGATGCTTGAAATGCAAGGTCACTTTGATAACAATTATTCAGTCTCTTAGCCTTTTCCAGAGATTCATGCATCTTCTTCAACTTTGCTTCTAAACGAGAGTCCTCATTTTCAAAGGACTTGGACAATGGGACATCTTTAAACTCTTGGCAAGAAGCATGCTTTTTAAAAATAGAAATTTCAAGGTCTTTTTCTTTCAGCATTGCTTCATACCGAAAATTAGAGTTCCTGAGATCTTCTATCTCATTAATCAATTTAAGTTGTTCAGATTCAAGAGCTTCAACAACCAATTTCACATTTTTGAGCTCTTCCTGGGCTTTCCTATATTCTGTGGTCACCGAATCAACCAATTCCTTTGACAACTGAAGTTCTCTATTTAAAGATTTGGCCATTTCCTCTTGTTCTGAGTTGTATGACCTCTCTTCTTGTAGAATAATTTTAAGAATGTCCAACTCCAGCTGTAAATCCATGAGACCTTCTACGCTTTTCGTAAGATGTCCACACCGTATTCCTTCCTTCTCTCTCGGGGTGGTCGTTGTTGAATGATTACTGGAAAGGGGAACTTCCACTATTGATTCCTGAAATTAGATTCTAGTTTTAGTGCAATAACTAAAATGCAGTTTCATCACAAGTTTAAATACGATCAAACAAACTTCATTGTATTTAAAGTTTATACATGATGAGCTTATATAAGATTTCTGTTTTGTGTCATATTTGTGGGTACAAAGATCACAAAGTTGCACCATCCACTTGTGAGTTTGGCACAAAGAACATATTTTTCAGTTACCTTAGCAACATTGATATTTGAGTTCATAGTAATAATTATTATTCACATCTTGTACCTTGATGACTTCTGCGCTGCAATCATGATCTTGAGTTGCATAAGTTGTAATATTTAATGATGCATGTAATTTCTCTAGTTCTCTGTAGAAATTAGCATGACAAATAATGACAATAAAAACATTAGAAGAAGAAAACATTCATAATAGGGGAAAAGAAGATAAGAGCGTAGACAGATTCAGAAGAGTCACCCTCGGAGCTTTGCATTTTCTGCCAGACAACAATTAAGTTTGGTCTTGCTGTCGTCTAGCTCAGAAAGAGTTTTCTTCAACTGCAAGAGAATATTGAAGATCAAAATTGTAGAAAATTAAAAAAAATCTGAGCTTAACTTCGGAAATAAGACAATCTAACCTCCTTATTGAGCAAGCCATTTTCACCGCCACCATAATTGGCACCCTGTACAAAATAAAATCACAACTTAGGTTTCTAAAAAACTGTTGGCCTCAATTTTTAGTTAAGAACTTGAAAGAGCTGCATGATATGCCACCATTTTTCCAAAGTCCGTAGGATGGTTTGGATTGTCATCAAGGAAGAAAGCCAGCTGTCAACAGGGAAAATTCAGTAATCAGAGAATTAAACAAACAAAGAACCAACAGGGGTAGGTAACGGTTGAAACAAACTACGTATAGGACATACACGAAACTAATGTAGTAAAAATACCTGATTTCGTAGTTCAGATACTTCTTTCATCAACAATTCCCTCTCTCCTTCTTCATAGAAATCTTGAAACCTATAAGAACCAGCAAGATTTACTGAAATGATATCATAGATTTAAAAAGTAAAACTGCAAAATGCACATAATGTTTAGCAAAATATACCGTCGAAGATCATTCAAGAGCCTGATATTTTCAGCCGCAAATCGTGTCACTTCAGGGTTTTTGTCAATTTTTGATTGCAGGACTTGAATTTCTTCTGATAGTGCATTATTTTCTTCCATCAAATAATCATCTCCTGACATTAAACCACCAAGAAGAGACTCCATTCTGTGAATTTTGTCTTCTCTAAACTTCAACATCATTTTAGTGCACCTGGTGTCCTCCTCTCTTTGACTAACCTGAGAAACAATAAATTATCAGACTTCTATAGAGCAAAAATGTGCTATATTTTTATGCTCTTCTATAGGAATGCCTGTTGTACCACCAATGGACAAGGGAGGGGACTACCAAACGGTTCAAAATCTCAATTTCAGCTTCAAGTTGTGTAATTGAATTTTCTGCCATCTTTTCCCTCCGTAAGGAACCAGCAAGTGTATTTTCCAATGATTTAAACTGTTACAGAAAAATGAGATACCAGCAAACAAATGAGAAATAGGAAAATTAGGAGTTTACATGTTGGGAACGTCAATATATGAGACTTATGTGGGAAGGTAAAACGGATCAATCAAATTCAACTTAGTTCACGAGGAGGAGTTTAGGTCTTCATCCCAGGGAATATTGAACAAATGATTAATGCTGATTCAAGCCTTAAATAGTTAAATTTACTAGCAAAATTCACTCAAGATTCCCCAGTAGTTGTATGAAGGGAATACTATGAATGAGAACTAGTCTTACCTGTTTACAGGAAAGTCTGAGAACTCCTTGAGATACTTTTGGTAGCACATCTTTTGTATGTAGTGCAAGAGATCCTCCATTACAGTCATCCTCACCTTTATTTCTTGTGTCGGTATCAATGACTGGGCTGAACAACAATGCACGATTCACTTGTTCATGTTTGAGAGCAGATAGCTCCTCCTGTCCCAATAACAAATTACAATGTTAGGTTCTAAAGTAGTTCAAACCAATTTATATTCTGCCAACCATATGAAACAAGTTGACCTTCAACAGTTGTATCTGATGCTTCAATGCAATGATGTCTCCCGATGAGTCTTCATTAATGATAGCCTGTATCATGAATAATGAGTTTAAACGTGCAGGTCAGCATTTAATTTATTAATTTAAAGTGAATGGATTCCACCAAAAACACAAAGAAGCTTACATTGTTCTGAATAAGTTTTGCTCGCTGAGCAAACTTTAAAGTGTTCAGTGTTTCTGCCGCAGAGCTGTAGATGATTTGGAATTATAGTGAACAAAACAAAGAGAACGCTCGAGCCAAAACATATGCTACTCCCAGAATAAGAATAAAGAAAATGGAAACTCAAGTGGTGAAATATTATGTACCAGATAGAGGGGCTGACATTAGCAATTATCATAGTTTTCGAGTTTCCACCCAGAGAGTCCTGTTTTTCGAATTTCATTTTAACAAACATAACAAATGATTCTATACAAAATGTAGCAATAAGCAAAAAAAAAAAATAATAATAATAATAATTAACCTGAAGGAGAAATGTCAATCTTGAATCTCTATAAGGAACATGTCTTTGTTTTCCATGTGCTACATCCACTAAGACCATAATTACATGACTGTGGAAACAAGAAAGGACCACTCAGAATGTGAATCAAAAGGAAAATGAGAAAATCAAACCTCTTTAAATGATGCACACTAGTTTAGCAATAATTGAGCTCAACGTTATTACCCTAGCGTTGACAGTGATTTATTAATATTTGCAGCTTCTTTCAGACGTTCACCCTCAGCACCAGAAGACTTTTGCCTGTCAAGAATCACAACAATGAAAACAATGTAAGTTTGTAAGATATTCCGTTCTAATGTTGGAAATATGTTAAAATGGTTTGATACCTCTCAGAACCGGCAAGATCAACAAGATTCAGCCTGGCAAAACGGAAGTTAGTGCTAGAATCCTTTTCCCACCTACTTTCTATCACACATGTGAAAACACAGTGCGAACGACTGCTTTCTCTATTCATATTTGTAGCAGCAACTTTCCTATTTGCAGAACCCTAAAGCATAATCTTGAAAGTTAATGCACAGTGACATGCTTCAGAAGAATGCATGAAAAATGAAGACATGCATGGCTGTACGTGGATTATACTAAAACTAAAATATGAAAAACTTAAGAAATCAGTTACCTGAGTCAAAAGCTGTACAATGTCTCCCACAGTTTGGACCTCAAATTCTGATAGATTTTCGACATACACACCTTGTTTCATATCCTCACGTAACTTATAGACAAGAACGACAATTATGTGAACATACGTATCCATAGGTAATTAAGGAGACAAATTCACTAAATATAAAGTGGAAAAGTACCATCAAATTTGTGGCCGAAGGATCAAGAAGATCAGTAATTTGTTCGTTATATATCTCAAGAAAAGAGCACTTGCAGTAGTACTTTAATTGCTCATCTCTTCTGCTTTCCTCTTCCTAGAATGATGAAATTGTTGTCCTAATTGCTTCTATCAGGAGCAGCTTACATAGAAGGAAAAAAAAAGGAAAAAAGAATAAAAGTTACCGCTCTAATTCTTGCAAACAAGAATTCAAATATGCGAGGTGTCATTCCACGGTTCGGACTAGGCCTAACTTCCAAGTCGTCAATCTCACCAAGCATCGTATGAGTCTTCCCACTACCTGTCTACAGATTCAAAAAAAAAAATCATATAAATAGTTGTAAGATTGAAGTAAAATGCAATATTTGATTCAGTTCAGCCAGAAGTAGAGATCAACAGTTAAATTAACATAATTGAAATTACATAAGCTCAAAATCATAATAGAAATCTATGACAAAAATTATACACTGCCTATTTAAGCCACTAAAACAAGCTATTTTTAAGTCAAAACAATCATAAGATATTAAAGACACGAATGACTGAATAGAAAATTCGGGAATTCCACTTATAATCAAAGAAATCTCGGAAGAGAATAATTACAACGCCACTTTAAGCCACTAAAACAGGAACTTTTCAGGTCTAAATAATCGCAAGATATTAAACACGCGAATAAGAGAATATAAAATTTATCCTATCATAAAAAGACAATATAAAATTCATATATGCCACTCAATTCTTCATTCAGCTTCATGTAGACCACATGAAACAGCAATTAGTATTGACAAGTAAAATATTGGTAGACATCTCTATACAGAAAAGCACAAGAAAAGGATAAAGTTCTATCTCATGTAGAATCATATTACATGCCTGAAGCAAAATTATATTTGTAAATTATATTTACAAATTATGCCCAGATATTCATACAAAGGAACAAAAGGATGAAAACATAAACATTCGAACATTTTGTTGGTGTTACCTGCCCATATGCAAACATGCAACTATTGTACCCAGATAAGCAATTCTCCACCATGGGCAAACCAACCATCCTAAAAAGCGTCTCCTGCAGATGAAAAGGCATTAGTCACCCTTTCTACAACACAGTTCATCTTAAATCAAAATATCATACACACCTGATCTATTCCTTCACACGCTACATGATCAAACATAAATCGAGTCTCAGGTTGACCGATCCATGTGATGCTTTGTGCACTCTCTTGCTTCAAGCATCTACTGAAACCAAAATTGCTTTTCTCCATGTTATTCAGTGGGCGTACCCGAATTAAAACCTAAAAGTTTAAAAATCAGAGGATAAGATAACATTCAGTTGAACCTTCTTTGGAACTCAAGAGGAAACACTGTAGACAAATAACAAAAGTAGCTTACTTGCACATTGTGTTCCATCCAGAATGATGGATCCTCTCTGAGTTCAAAATAAGGAACCTCAACAGAATTTACAACAGCGGGGGAATTAGAAGAACTCGGAATCCCTTTAGACAATGCAGCATAATTAGCCATTCGAGCACCCATGTTGAGCACTGCCCTAGACCCACTAGCTAAAGAAAAACCAGGATTAGGAGGCTTGTTCACGCTCTTAGTTGGCGTGCTTTGAGTCGAATTACACTCGGAATAACTCGACATAGCCTTGCCAGCTCCCCTAGTAGAACATGGAGTATTCATGTTTGGAGCTATTCTCCCTTCCTCCTTCTGCTCCATTTCACTCTTCTGAGCCCAAGTGAACCGGTTTCGGGACATTAGCCCTTGTTTTTCTGGAGTCCGTAGGGGCATTGATGAATCTGAATATTTCGGCTTTGGCTTAGTGGGAGTTCTATCGGCTTTGTTAGCCCGAATAATTTCCTGATCTGTAATGAATTTAGGGATTCGAGACGACTCCTGGATTGCATTCAAAGGGGGTCGTGAGGGTTCAGTGCTCATCTGAGGGTTCAGAGAATCCCTAGGGTTTGGAGGTACATTCTCAACTTCCTCTGCATTCGTGTTCTTGCCCGAATTTCGGCGCAACAATTTGAAGTCCCTCAGCATTCTGTCCCAATCCCCACAAAAGGAGAATGAAATAAAGCTACTAATTCAAGCTACAGATGAAATTAATAATTTGTTTCTTGTTGAAACGGCGAAATTCTGCAATAGCCTAAAAAGAAATAAAGCAGCTAATTACAATGTAAATAAACAATGAATACCGTTACTTGGTTCCTTGAATGAAGGAAAAACGAGCAGAGAAATCAAACCTGGCAGAGGAAGTGAGGAAGAGAATTCCTGCTCCGCGAATTGTGAAAATCTGATGGTTGTTGATGGCAAATCTGCATCTATATTAACATCCTGCCGTCGTACCTTGGTTCTTGAATCAAATCTTGGATCAAGTTCACCTATGCCAGCATCTCTCTCTCTCTCTTCCCCTCTCTCTCTCTCTAACAGTGAGACTGATACCAGTTTGAATATTTCTGAATTGTGAAGAAGATGAAACGAGAGGAACGAACGGCTGAGATGAGATCTACAATTTAAATTTGCGCTCGCGCAAAGGGGTTTTCAATTTGATAGGGGTATTTTCGGGAAAACGGGGAAAAGGTTTAAAGATGTAATAATGTTACTGGTGTCATCTTTAAACGGCTAAAATTTTGAATTTGGATATATTTGGTTTGGCCCCACTCTTGAATTTCCTCCACCTTTTATTTGGAAAACATTCGACTAAATTTGAATTATATTTGCATAATAAATGAATGGGTAAATATCTGGTAAGAAAAATTTGATTGCGTAAATAACTGAGATTTTCTTACTTTATATAACTCACTAACGCATGCATAAATAACTGGCTAGAAAATACATTGCATAAATAACTTAGATTTTCTTACTTTATATAACTCACTAACATAATTACTACATTTATTTCATAAGGGCGAAAACTGCAATATTTACTCATGTTAAAAATATGTATTTGCATATTAGTCATGTTAGATGTAAAAGATGTAAGTTGGTTTCATATTTTTACCGTTTCAATCTTCCAACCAACGAAATCTGAAAATTCGTGATTTACTGGCATCTATGTTATAGAACAACATATCTTTATCTTACTAAAAGAATGACCGCTAGGACACGTGGCTGAAGGAGAGTCATTTTAGGAACCTTTTAATTAATAAAATAAAGTTAAATGAATATTAAAATTCTAATAAAATATG
>JAUEKW010032348.1:0-13844 GCA_032274785.1 Ajuga reptans
ATTGTACATGTATGACATTATATGATCAACAGTTGCATGTAAACTTCTGGTTCTAATTAATGGCAACCACAACCACTCACACGGTGGGGTTTGGGGATGATATTGAAAATGATATTTCGGTATCAAGACATTACACATTATACCTGTTGGAAAATTCCCAGTTGGACAGTCCTTTGTTGGGCAAATTTGAAGTGGGACCCATTTATGAAACGTGGAATTCAAGGTGGTTTTGTGTTCTCTTCCGGGAGGGCTTCGAAATGGTATATCGTTTGCCCAATTTCGATGTTGGATGAATAAGAAATTGAAGTTCAAAGTTGGTTATGTAAAGTGGGATGGTTGTCCCAGAAGAAATTTGACATGTTTATATATGTTTTTACTTCTAAAGGTTGTAAGAATGACTTGCATAGAAGTTCTCTCTCGTGCACCCAGGCGCAGGGGGGTGCAAATTGAGGGCCGATTCGAGCCTCGGACCAAGGGACTTATGTGCGAGCGCAACCTGCACTGCATGCACGAATGTCGAGGCGACAATTGCAAGCCAATTTTTGCTGAGCTTTCTCACGTTTTTGTAGCTGTAGTGGTCATTATATTTTTTTGAGGAAATATTATTTTATTATATTATAACTATACAAATATATCTATTTTTGGTCGAATGTGAGGATCTATATTCGGTTGGACTGTTGTTGTATATGTATCGTACTTCAACTTCAAATAAAAATAAAAATGATAATTTATGATAAAAAAAATATATATCAGACAATTTTAGAGAAAGCATTTTATAAACATTTTGTTTGGAGAGGAAAACAATCAAAACGCATAAAATAAATAAATAATTGTATTGAAGTAATGAATGGGGTTGGATCCGTATTTACCACTACGCAATTATAAGTGGCAGAATCAGTCTAGCCCAATGTGTCAGTCCAACCCGTCCAACATTTTAAACAAACTAGATCATAAAAATCTTGGCTCAAAATACCATCAAGCCCAACCTAATTAATTGCAGACTCTGCCCAAAAATCATAATATATTTTAGGAGAATGCATCGGGCTTTACTCACTAATTTTTTACCCTATAAAATTTTGGGCCAAGTCAGTATGACATTGGTCCAATGGGCAGGGCTCGACACCTCTACACGCAACGAACAAGCAAGAGTAGATTCGCAGTTTGATCAAGTTATGCATTACCTATTCAGCTATTCTTACCTTGTGTTCCCAAAACATAAAAAACGTTGTAAATAATTAAGCATACAAAATACTAAAACAGAAAAGTTCAGTTTTCCGAACGAGCCCCTCAACTAAATCATAGATCCACCAAGCTGAAAATTGTTAAATATTTAACCGACAAGATAACCACATTCTAACCATATCTCAATTAACAAAACTGTCAGCTTCTTCTAGTTTAACTCTCTGGCTCAAATTCCAGAATTCTCTCTGATTAAAAGAAAATGCAAGTTTCTTTCTCATGCTACAACAGTAATGTTCCTCCGTAATCTACTTCTTCTTCTTCGATTTGTTGGCAAGAGATTGAGTATATGCAGTTCCCTGAAAATACATGGACCAATGTCAGATATTATTCAGTCCTCTAGCCTCGATGTAAAACAAAATAAAGATTGGATGGCGTGGGAGCTTTCTCAACAGGACCAAGTATCATTATAACAAACTTATAATAGAATTAAATTGAAACACAGAGAATCTGAGCAGCACACAAACATACCTGCAACCACTCATCCATTGAGCCATCAGTTGTCCCAGTCCCAACTTCCACCTTTGGTGCCTTCTTGGTTTTCTGATCATCAGAAGTAGAAAAGATGAATATTAACTCACAACCTTTATCTCACATAATTTTATTACATAAAAATTTAAACAAGGGAACATCAGCAGGCAAATGACCAAAAGGTAATTCCTGTGTCTAACCCTTAACCCACATAAAGCCAAAAATTGCATATTGCATAACCGAGAAAATCTGATAATGTCAAAAATACAATTTACATTGAGTTATTTCTTTTGCCTTGTTCTCACACAATAATTAATAGCCTATCAAACAGAGTGACGAATAAATTAAAGTATCTTCCTTTCCCAGCTTGAAATTAGCAATACCTGCTTTTTCACCAAAAATCACTTTGAAACCCAAAATAACTTTACCCATTTATCAGTTCTTCGCCCCATTCGAGGATAAAGAAGGTGCAGCAAAACAAAAAAAGGGGGCTCACTTAAGGAACTTGTATGTCGAAAAGGCATAAGAAACATAGACCCAATGGTTGCTGCCAGATAAAAGACCCAAATGGACAATGACAATGGTTCAAGGAGATTGCCGGCGAATATTTCCAAATATATTCCAGGTCACAACATGCCAACATTTTATGACCATCAGTCAAAACCTTGAGGGCTTTGGCAGCTCTCAGGTTAAGTTTAATCTCATCGACACGCATTTTCTAGAGCACTTACATTCTCAGATGATATAAATACATAATTAAGAGAAGTTCTTAGCAAAAGAAGTTCACCTTGGAGAAATGCTGAATTTGGTTGCGTATCCAAAATCCAAGGAGACCAAGAAGGGCTATTCCGAGGCAAAACAGGAACACTGATTCAACACTGAACATGCCACCTGACTCAGTAACTTCAATTGTCCCATTGTAGAATGTATTCTGGTACGGGTGCTGGTCAATTTCATAGACAATAGTCCCCACAAGATCATATGCACCAGACTGTAGATGAAAGAAAAACACAACATTAATTAATACAGAGCCTGCCCTAGATGCAACAGTAAATCTACAGGTACAATTATAACTCTGCAATCTTACTTGTAAGAACTTGCTCACGCCAAATATATAAGGGAATGCTGCTTGAGCTGATGGCGGAACAGATGCATTGTTGAAAGCCTAGCACATCAAGATATTCAGACCATTACAAAAGCATACGAGGAAAAAACACTAGGCTGTGGGTAACATTTCCAAGTTACAAAGAAGCTCCTGATCCATATTTTATGAGAAATGATAGCAAAATCATAGCGAAGAGCAGAAAACAGAGGGTCAGTATTGCCTCTACGATAGAGGAAAGAATAAGACTGGTCAAGGGAAATTCTAGTAGTTTCTCCAAAACAACAAATAAATAACAGATAACGCAGTGGAAAACATATAGCACCATGATAACATATTACAATTCACAAAAGCCAAGTGCAACTATAATGAGGTAGGATACCACTAAAAAGACACCCAAGGGACATACTAAAGGCTGGATAACCTCACTATCGACCTCCACATTCAACAAGCCCCAACATATCTCTATCCGCACCATTCAATCCAGTGAACAATATATAAGCATAAAATACTAATTCACGCAACTCATTGTAAAATGTATAATTCATTTCTTATCTGGACCCTATAACACTTCTGAAGATGTATCACAAAGTTTGGAGTGTTTATGAGCCTGTAATCAATGATAATGAGGTTCACAGGTTATCATTTAAGCTTTAACATATTAAGGGAATTGTGTTAAATTTGTTCAGATCGCGTAGAAAATGTTTTCCAGAGGCAACATCAGTTGTAACCAAAAATACAAAAGAAGCTCTGTAAGACAGGCTTAAGATTATTGGCCACATAACCATAGTCTAGTGACTTGTGGTTACCAGTAACCAAACAGAACACAGAATCCAGGTAGAAAATTCCTAGAAGGTCACCAATTAAAAGAAAGAATACCATGAAAAGGAGTGAACAAGATATACCTGGGCAGAAAGATTCTGCAGCAAGTAGCGATGATCAAAAGGGAGGTGAACACTAGCCTGAATGGCAATGACATTAATACTTGATTCCCCTGGATAAGTAGTCAAATCAGCCATCAACATATTGAGAGACCAGATCCCTTATTTTCTTCTCTTTCTTTTTTTCTTGGGGGGAGGGGGGTAGCAGCGCAAGATAATGAATTTACAGGATATGAAATGTGTTCAGATTTCAGACAATTTTGAAAAATAAGAAACAAAGAATTAAAGACATACTGATTAATAGATTAGAATAACAAAAATAGATATGAAAACAACTAAGAACAGCCAATGGATGAAACATTACCATCATTTTTTATTCCAACTAGAAGTTCACTTTCTTCACCAGCAGCAACAACTGCAACAGGACGGAAGAAATTAAGGGACACAAGTTATAATATATCAGTAAACAAGGACATATCAGCTGATGGGGAGCCAAAAGAAATAACTAACATTTTGAGGGGTTTTTAGGGAAAACACACACTGTTTCCACGTCAGGAGCTGGACTAAAACTCCCACTACCAAAATCTTGCACATCCTCACCAACAATCCCAAGATCTCCACTCTCTTCAGCCGATTCAACAACCTCGGCATCAGGATCTGGCTCACATCTTGCAACTAAAAAGCACAATAGATAAGTAAACAAGCTTACAAGCACTCAAATAAGTCGGTTTTGAATATAGCACATAATTAAGATTGAGCATCAATAAAGAAAGCTTAAGAACGAATTCACATATCAATGTTGACCCAAAATAAAATTTAAATCTTGAATATCGAAGTGAGTACAAAAAGATAGATCAAGGAACGCTGCACCGTAATTGGGCACTATTTATCAACCAGAAGTGCTGGTAAACATACGCGAAGTCAACAAACTCGAACTGTAAAACAATTGATAAGCCAATGACTCTCCCCTTCATATTTGGTTTCAGTAAGCTAATCACCAAATTGTGAATCCCTTTGACTTTAGAAAGCATCAGAATCTCAACTATGACTCCTATTTTAATAATGTCAAAAATTGAAAGCGAAAGAAACATCAGCAGGAATTGAAAATGCAAGATAATCACAACAGCATAAAATCAAGATCTAACACCCACTCCAATCTATATCTACACCAAAACATGCTGAGATCGGAAGAGGCTGATGAAAAGCGACATAACGATCTAATCAACAAAAATGAAAAGGATTCTCGATCTGATTTAAAAGAAATGCAGGCAAATCCTATTGCAAGATAAACCCTTAACAACTGCAAAATGCATGCTACAGGTCAAAATTATTCGAGCATGCACTTCCCGAAAGACAATCGATTAAGGTCAAACACAGAGAATTGTATAACTAACAGAGCTTTCGATCCAAAATTCTTACCCTGCAGAAGAGATGATGAGAAAAGGAGCAACGACAGGATCAGAAAAACCCTAATTGTCATTTTTTTGCTTCTCTTTGTTATAGCTTGCCCAAAAAGAGACTAGAGGGGAGATTGTGTGCGTGAAGACCGAGAAGCGAGAAAAGCATTTTAATGCGTGGACTCAAAGGGCAAAATGGGAAATCAGTTAATTGCCAAAAAAATTCAAGATGTCACGTCTTAAATAAAATATATTTATTCGTTCTTTTTTTTTTTTTTTGGTTTATAATAAGTGTGTTTAACAATAACATTACATTCGTTCTTAATAGTTAAGGGGCTTAACACGCACTTTTACATTCCTCAACTAATTTTCTCAGTAATTTTACTTCAGTTAACAGTGTCACATCAGACTTTAGTCACAAGCAAACAAAATAGCAAAAAAAAAAAAAAATAGTCCTCTTCATTAAAATCTTTTTCAATATATTTTTATTTTTACAGTTTCTTATCTTTTACCACTTAATGACTTCTTCCCTTAAAAATAAAATAAAATAAAAATAGGCACTTCTTTTTCTTTTTAAAATGGCAAATATTATTCTTGAGAAATAACACTTCTTAATAATAGAATCTTGACCATATTTTTCTAAATTGTGTTTGGATAATTGGATTGATAGATTTTAAGGTATAGATTTGGCAATGCCAATAATGGGAAATAAGTTACTGTCAACAATTTCAAGATCTCATGTCTTAAAACAATTTTTTTTTTCTTTTTCTTCTTCTTCTTTTTTTTTTTTTTTTTTTTTTTGCCTTTTAGCAATAATATGGACATTTGCAAAAAATTACTTTATTAAAAAAATAAGCACTTTTGATTGAAATCTTTTCAACCCTAACCCCAAGTCTTAATTGGATATTCTAGTCTCGGAGAAAAATGTAAAAAAAAAAATTGTTGGAAGGAATCTAGCTGTAATTTCCACTGCCGGTTATATTACATTAGGTTTTACATTATTATACATCACACATTTATTCCAGCATCCCATTTTTTTTTTTATATAGTAATTTCCCTATTCATTTATTTTGCTGATAGTTCCTTATATTGTCGTTTTTTTTTTTTTATGAATTATATTTGTCTTGATCTTTGCACCATTTTATAGTGGCAAGTTACAATATTCATATCTAATCGACCGCCATGGATAATACCCAAGTGAATTATAGAATTTGTGTACGGAATAATTCGACCATGCCCTCTTGATTATCCAAGTGAGTTATATACCATAGGATTTGTGTACGGATTAAACCAAAAACATATTGACATTTTATTTTGCATCTCCACGTCCAATTGGTACTATCTTATCGTATCTTTTCCCTTCTTTCTTGGTGCTATTTTTCGTGAAGTGGTGAGACGAACGCCATAGAAGTAGACAAGAGTCGAGAGAAGTGTTTTATTCTAACGTTCATGTTCACATGTTTTTTTGTTATGGATTTTAACCCAGACCTATTGTCCAAGTCATTTTAACTCCAACCTATTACCGCAGTCACTTTTCTGAGCGGTCTAATAGGTTATTTGTAATTATTCGATTATAAATTTGGTTACTTGAAGCTTAAATAAGTTTGTTTGCAAATAATTGTAATTCTAAAGAAGTAATTTAAACTAATTTTTGTGGAAAAATTAAAATTATGTATTGTTTGAAATAAAATGATTTTAATCTAAAATCCGTTTGAAATTGGATGATATTCTCAAAATCAGATTTTGATAATCAATTTGAGTGTTTACAAACACTTCAAAATCACTTATGTTGCAAACAAGATGATTTTAAGTGCCGAAAATAGTTTGCAAACACCACCTTACAAGCAGCCTGGCCCAATAAACCAACCCAGCTCGCCCGACACTTTAGGTGGGCTGGGAGCATAGGATGCTTATCCTAGAATACCATTGGGCCTAACAAACTCAACCCGATGGGTCAAAAATTCAGTGGACCACCGACCAGCCCAAAAGTCGGCATATTTTCATGGGAATGGGCCGAGCATTCCCCGCTGATTTTTTGGCCCGATAAAATTTTGAACCAGCTCGGCCTAACTCAAAATATGGTGTGGGCCCAACGGACTAGGCCCCGACTAAGCCAAGCAGCCTGAAACGCCACCTGATAGAATCTATACACACCCATATGTATACATGTGAGATTGCGATGATAGAATCTATACACACACCCATATGTATACATGTGAAATTGCGAGTCACGGTATCCCCTTCGTCTCCCTACAATGACCTATTATCATCTTTGACAGATTCGACATACATGGAGGAAATTGAATACAGCATCCGGCATCCTAGAGGTCATATATGATCCATAACTGTAATCATCGGCTTCATACACAACAAGTACCGTACACACACATCCTCCATTCATTCCCATCCCTCAAAACAAAACAATTCTCACAAGCAACTGTTCAGGATTAAATAACATAATAATAGCACCGCTGCACCAATTTCAATCAGTCCTTCCACTGGAAGAGGACAAGCCGGACGCTTAATTGTTATTTAATAACATGAATGCGTAAAAACTCTGTATGTCATAAAGGGAATAGGCCCATAGCCGACGAGAAGTTGCATGTTATCCTTGAATCAATCCCCGTGAATTGTGTAACGCTCCCATTTCTTTGTTGGATCATATATCTGCACAAGAAACGATGATTCAAAATTTAATGTGACAGTTCCTACTGCTTCCTATTGCCCACATTGGTAAATGCAAGAACATAATCAACCACTTAAAAATTGCACCACAGCAACCATAACTGCATTTTTTAGGGGAAAGCATAAGGGCACGTTAAATAAAGGAAACAGGTGCCTAAAGTTCTGGTCTTAAATGAACACAATCAGAAGGTTTCCAGCCACCTCATTCACATAATGTGAATCATCTAGTATGGTAAAGATGCATACTAATTTATTTATAAAGTAAAATAATCATAAGCCGACGTCAACATGGCTTGATGGGGGATAGGTGAGCTGCGAGCAGATACTGCAGTCCTTTTTGCCTCCCATTTTTGTCCACCCTCCTTCCATGGTTTGCCGTATGGCTGACACAAACTTCTTTTTTCCCAAAAAATGTGATAAAACATTTCTATAAAATTATACGAAAATGAGAAAAATGATGATGTTCTGTTTTCAGTGTGGAGTGACATTTATCACGAATTTAAATGCCAAGTATAGCAAACAAAGTTGCTACCTTCTAAAAGATAACATTGTAGAAGATAATTTTCAGTATTTTCTACAAGGAATCCTTGACCATGGTATGAAATATTATTTCATATATTTATAACCAATGCCCAATGGCACGGTTTTTAATGTATTTTGACTCAGTTAAATGTTAATGATTTAATATAGTTGCATCTATTCTATAAAATATATCCTGCGTGTGCATTATATTTGAAGCTGGACTTGCCTAAATTGACATGTATGTGTGCAATCGGTTTGGTAGATCCTACACCAGGTGGAATACACTTAATGTGTTATCCACCACACAATCACAGTCACACACACACACACACACACACACACATGTTGGTATGTGTAATATATGGTGTAAAACACAAGAAGTGTATTACACCGTGTGTAAGTAAGAATCTACCGTATGGAATCTCACAGCACGTAAATATATTCATGCGTGAGTGCAAGTGTCACGGATGCATTTGTGGGCAAGAAATAGGACAAGTGCAATCAAGCTTGATTCTTGCTTAATTATGGATTTAACTTCTATATTAGATTGAAATTATTTAGGGCAGTCAGAGAGAGGGAGAGAGTGAGAGAGGGGGAGAGAGACTACCTCCCATCTTGAAGCTGGGAATATGTGCTTGTTCTTCTCATACCAATGCCTCTCCACAACTTTACCAGCATGTGACTGTTTAAAAAGTAGTTAACAATTCAGAACAATACACAAATCCAATCAGCTATTGTGGCATCATACATCAAAAGACCAAGGAAGTGTCATGAGAATGCTGCATATACATGCATCAACATATATATATTCTACAAAAAGTAGAGAATGCAATTTGCAGATAGACGAAGAAAGGGGAACTGAAAGCACACAGTTCGCAAGATGATAATACAATTTAAAAAGTGAACAAGTTTAAAAGAAAATCTTGGAGATATAGTAGAAAGTTGCTCAAAGGTATCTCCATAAAACTAGCACAGTTTAAAATGGCAAACTGGGACATAGGCATGCAACTCAAAAGTTTGCCCTTGTCGATGTTGTAGACTGTGGGAGACACTTCTAAAATAGACAAACCATTGACAGAACACTATAAGCCTCTTTCACAACTCAAAAAAGAAACCATAATAAGTAGGTAAGAAGCCCTTACCTCATCTTTCTCTATTGTTGCATCAGCAGTGGTTCGAACATCCTCATGTACATCAAAGTGGAAAAGCTGCAAGAGAACCAAAAGACAGATACTTACCAATCGCAATTCCCTAAAGTTCAACTGAACATGAGAACAAAATATCAATTATGTTGAAGAACATGTCTCATATGGCTGTACACTTCTCACAGGTAATAAGTATTTATTCCTGTAATATGATTTATTACATAACCTATCTAACATGCATTTGGAGATTGAGAAACAGGACATTACCGGTCCACTTTTCCCTCTGGCCTTGTTCACAATCAACTCATAGAAACTATGTTGCTGCAACAAACAAGGGAAAAAACGCTTCCATAATAAGTAGGGTATGCAGGAAAACTTTCAACATCCTTTTAGATTTATTTGATCATGTATCGTATTAAACTTAGGGGAGTTATGAGATCTTTTGTCTATCTTATAACTGAACAAGGGTGTGAGTTCTTCACATCAAGGTCTTACATGTGGAATAATGAGATCTTCTTTTACATAAAGCAGATTCTCCACTGAAGTTGTCCGAACCTCTCGGAATTCAGGAGCAAGTTGTTGCTGAACAGCACGAAGAAACTCCCCAATAGAATCTCCTTTCCTAACCTGATAATTGTAATGAGCAACGCAAAAAATGTTACAAAGCCGCTTTTCATGAGGAAATATACAAATTCAGAGAAGTCCTTAAATTAAGGTGAAGCAATGTAACTAGACCTGAAGCACTCGCCGATGGCCAGTACCATCCCAATAACTATAAGTGATTTCAAGAGGCTCATCTGAGAATACAACAGAAAGAAGGCATTTAAATCAGAAAAGCAAATAAAATGAAGACTAATATCCATGACTCATATTAGACTTCACTACTAACTTTTGATCTGTTCTTGCTCACGAAGCCACTGTTTTCGCAATCGTTCACGCTCAGCTTGTTCCTCTGCCTCTCTCTCACTGTAAGAGTATGCTTCAAACTCGAAAGGCCAAGAATAAGTAAATAGTTGAAAGAGAGAACCCCACCCCCCAACCAAACAGAGAGAGAGAAAGAGGGAGAGGGATGGATGGAGAAAAAAAAAAAGACAATACATGCAAAACTAGAAGCTGCAAAAGTACAAGCATACAAAGAAAAAGGGAAAAATCCCACACCTATCAGGCAAGAAGCTGGTTTCCACTGTAGGATCTTTTCCATATTTTCCAAATTTTTGGCGAGCCTGCCCTTCAGGACCTTCATTTTCTTCAGACGCAAGGCAAAATAATGTATCAAGGGCAATATAAATATGTAACTATCAATACAAAATCCAAAAAAAAGAAGGAAAAAGAGTGTGCTAAATATTATTAGATTAATACTACAGTAGAAAGAAACTCCGCATTCCAAGCATGTCAGTTCAAAGCGACTCAAGAAACACTTGAGAAACCAGATTATTTTATGAAACTGCCCAAACTACTTCAGATAGGTTCTGTCCACACGGTGGAAAAGGTCTATATTTTGAACAGACTATTTCAATATTCATCAAAAAACATGTATTCTACAAGCTAGGCGTACAAGTACAGTATATAGATGCTACAATATCCCACATTGGTTCCACATGAGAGTGCGGAAGGGTATATAAGTGGGAGTCAACCCTTTACCTTTGACCATGGTTTTGGGTTAAGTTAGGGCTTCCTAGCTTATATGCCTAACAATAAAGCCAGAAACTTATAACATAAAATGGGAATAATGCTTACTATCTTCCTCATCTTCCTCCTCGTCATTCTGAAAATCATCAGCAAAAGATAGTCGAGGGTCTGCCTTTATTTTACGTTTCTTCAATTTCTGCAGCTGAAGCTCCTCCTCCCTGAAAAAGAAAATAAATGAAGACAAAAAGAAAAATAAGAATAAAACAAAGACTCTTTGAAAAATCGAGATTCAGCAGGAATCCACATTTACTCACTCTTGCTGCAACTTTAGGAGCTTCTCCTTTTCTTCCTCTTCAAGTTTGGTCTTAATATTTACTCTCTGCAGTATGAAAAGCTCCAACTTAATCACCCAATCTACAGGAAACAGGGGGTGACAACATCACCAAAAGAAAAGAAGTACGCACCTTCTCAACATATTGTTCTCTCGTGACCAGACCAACTGTTTCCTTCTTGAATGCGGTCTCGAGTATCTACACAATAAACCAATACTCAAATTCAATCAACCAGCAACAATCATAATGCCCGAACAAGGTCAATTTGTATCATATTATTAGATATACTACACAGGTGAAGCTTGCTTCATGCATTTTACCAAGATCAAGATATGTGAGATTCGTTTTATAGTTTATCAAGTTATCAATTAGATTACATCCAAGCACTGCAACATCTTTTCATTACAAGCGTTCTGAATGGTTTGTTCTATGTATCGATAGCAGTGCATCAATAAGAATATTTTGAGGTTTCCATATGAACAATGATGGCATACCTCTGAGGTGCTGGAGCCGAATTGAAGGAGACCGGACTGGCCCTGGGAAGAGGCGGTTTTGTTCTTGAGCTCTTGGATTTTGCGACGCTCGGCTTCTCTCTGCTTCTCTAGCCGCCGAATCCGAACGGCGTCCTGCGCTGTGCCGACGTAGCCGTCGCCCATACCCGCCATGATGACTCCTTGAACGAAATCCGATGAACTAGGGTTTGTAATTGCCGATTGATTTCTACTGCTACTGGGTAATAGGGATTTTAAATCGGGGTTTACATATATACACAAAAATATAGTAGAAAAATAAATTACAAATAAACAAAATACAAAATAAAGTAATAACGTAATTAAGAAAACAACGAGCTAGCCCGGCCCAGTCCATAAAAGCCCACATTGCGCACAGGCTGGCCCTGTTGGTCGCGACCTTGCAAACTGTTATTTGCCAGGCCCAATTCACTTATGGGCTTAGCCCACGAGCAAAAGACATTTAACAGCTGTAGCAAGGTGAGCCCTAAGCCGTCTTTTAATAACTTCTTTTTCTGCAACTGCAATAAAACTTTAATCCAGATGATCGTGGGTGTCACGCTCCTATGCATCGCGTGGGAGGAGGTGGTAGGTGGACTCGATTTACCACAAAATACATCGCCACATGTTGCCAATCTCTGGTATCCGGATAGAGGGAGCGATAATACCGAGTTCACTCAGCTACAGTACAAAACTCCACCATGGCCGTTGTCTCTACCTCACTCAGCGGCGCCGCCGTCACCAGCCAATTGACTCAATTCTCCGGCCTCCGCAAATCATTTCTCAAGCTCGACAACTCTAACTCCAACTCGACTCATTCGTTTCTCCAGAATGTCGATTCACATATCCGATACGCCTCCTCGAATAAAGGCTGCCGTGGTGTCGTTACCATGGCAGGCACCGGAAAGGTGACTTGCTGTTTTTTTTTTTTTTCATTTCCTATTTTGGATTAATTCTTTGTGATTGCGTATATTGCAGATCTGTAAATAAATTCAATGAATTGCATTTTGGACTAGTTTCTATGAAGAGCCACTTTGAGGATTTTTTTTCTGTTCATCGTGTATGGCAAATACAACTTTCGCAATTGACTAATTGATATGGCAAAATACATCCCTAGAATTGGGTCTCGTGAATGCAAGATCAACTCTGTGAATATTATGGAATATATACAATTTATGACTAAAATTTAATGGATATTCATATAAGCTATTGCCCTCTTGCGCTCTTGCAATGCTGCATCCACTGGTATTTTATTTTTAAATTATAGTTCATCATAAAATGCAATCAAACAATTGGATATTGTTTTTTTTCTCCCCCAGAAATCCGGCATTCTTTAATTTCCGTCCATGTTTTTAAGTTTGAAGCCTCAAGTATATTCCTCGTTCAGAGTGTGATTGTTGCTTTCGTTTTTCTTGCAGTTCTTCGTCGGTGGAAATTGGAAATGTGTAAGTATTACTTCCATCAGTTTTATAAATTTCCTTCTTTTTTTTTTCTTTTTTGCTACATTTTTTCTCTGTTAATGGCCATCTGTTGCAGCTTATAGATTTTATAGTTAGATGTATTCAATAATTATGTGATACGGTCTGAAGTCATATACTTTGAGTCAATCTGCTCCTGGGAACAAGTCTTGGTAGGTGTTGATTAGGTCCAAGAACTAAAGTTCTTATAACCAACTTAATATACAATGAAATCATACAAGTATCAACTATAATTTACTATTTTGTTTCATTCAATTGTGACAAGATCTTTGTAGAAGATGATAAGTAAAGAAACTGAGAAAGTGAGAGGATCTTGGAAAACTATGATAAAAATCTCAACAGAACTAACTTGGATACAGCAGTTAGAATTTATCCCACTTTGTTACGATATCCCACATCGGTTCCACATGAGAATGTGGAAGGGTATATAAGTGGGAGTCAAGCCTTTACCTTT
>JAUEKW010032459.1:0-13841 GCA_032274785.1 Ajuga reptans
TTTACACCTTAGAAAACATTAACTCTTGAAGCTTTTGCAGATGCTAACTGGGCAAGCTGCATAGATGATAGGAGGAGTACAAGTGGATATAGTATTTTCATTGGTACTAACCCAATTGTAAATGGTGTTCCAAGAAACAACATGTAGTAGGAGGAGTACAAGTGGATATAGTGTTTTCAAAGCGTGTTTCAAGAACTGTCCATTGAAGTTCCTAAGACATCTGTTCTATGGTAAGACAATGATGGAGCTATAACTTTGTCTCATAATCCAGCATTTCATGCTAGGACAAAATATGTGGAGATAAACGTTCACTTCCTAAGGGAAAAAGTACAAAGTGGTCAGCTAGACATTAGATATGTTCCAACAGAATATCAACCAGCAGATGTGTTAACCAAGCCTATATCTCAACTTAAATTTGAGTTGTTGTGTTCAAAGTATTCACTAGTGGATTACTGTGGTTCGGCTTCAAACGGAGCGTATCGGATAAGTTCAGCAAAAGAAGCACAAGAGTGTACACACAAACAAACAGAAGAATTGTTAATTAGTTGTTAGCTACATTATCTGGAAGGTTCTATTAAGAGAGGTGATTTATATTATAAATAAGAGATCATGTTGTAAAATAAAACATCTTTTGAAATATAATTTTCAATTTAATTTACATTTCAAGCATCACTTAGTTTCCTGACAATAATAAAATCATTAAAATTGCAACTATTAGAATTCTGAAATACTAAACATAGGATTCATGTACGACAAAAAAACAGGACATCATATCAAATTCATATATAATTCTTACTTTTTGACTAGTTATATATAGGTCACCAAACAAAAACTTTCTAAAGTTAAAAGGACTGAATTGAAAAGTAAAAAAAAAAGTCCAAAATCTGAATGCCCAAAAGTAGATGAATAATTTTTTTTCAGCAAAAACTTGTGTGCATTTGATGCACAATAGTGTTATTGTACACTTGGACTTCGCATCCCCAGACCCGACCTGCGACCCACGACCCGCGCGCGGGTCGCCCACTTTCAGTTTTTTTTTTAATTTTAAATCGAGAGAGTACTATAAGGCATAACAGAGAGTACTATAAGACATACCAAAGTGTACTATTAGGCATAACCCGGAGGTCGCGGGCGGGTCGCACGGATCCGGACGCGAATTTTCCCAAAATTATAGTTGACAGAATTTTTGAGGTCCATGTGATAGTTGTGGTAAGCACCATAACACTATTGTGGCATTAGATGCATGCAAGACCTACTCTTACAACTAATAGCATAGAGAGAGAGAGAGAGAGAGAGAGAGAGGTGTTCTGTCCTCTTGGTTAAAAAATATTAAGCTCTTGCATGTGGCAATTAAAGTGATTGGAATGCGTACAAGGGTCGACTAAAAGGACCGGCAAATTTAACAGGTTACCGTACTGTTCATCCATTCATTAATAAAGTACAGTTACTTTTTAAAAGGTTAAAATTCTACGTGAAGTCGCCTGTGACAGCGGTGACACTGCAAATGTCGCCACTGCCATGAGCGACACTGATATTATTTAAAAAAAAAATATTAGAGTCGCCCCTGCCAGGGACGACATTGGGCGATTTTTTTTTTTTAATTAAAGTTGCCCCTGCCATGGGCGACATTGAAATCAACAGTAAATTTTTTATTAGAGTTGCCCCTCCCAGGGGCGACATTCAATAGAATTTAGTATATCTCTCTAGCATTGCTTTTGTTTATGGGACAACTGTGAAACATATCAATGAATTGAATTGTATATAATTGTGGAGTTTACAGGTATATAAAGGGGGAGAAAGGGAGGTTAGTTATTCTGTTATAATCAACAGAATATTAACTAACACATTAAATGCTAACCTAACTAACTTAATACTAATCACCTAGTTTAGATATATTTACAATATAAAATATATCCTAACATCCTCCCTTGAAGGTAAACTAGGGAGATTTACTACAGATACAAAAAAAAAGATATTACAACTAACACAACAGATCACAACAATACAACACAGTAGCAGCAGAATCAACTGTTGCCTTCAAAGCTTCCTTCAATCATTCTGACTTGATTTCTTCAACCACTTTCAATTTTGAACTCAGTAGTTTGAACCTGTTTGCAGACACTGGTTTGGTAAGAATTTCAGCTATCTGATCTTCAGATGGTACAAACCTGATTTCCACACTACCCTTCTTTACAAGATCTCTTATATAGTGAATGTCCACCTCTATGTGTTTTGTCCTAGCATGATGGACTGCATTGGAAGCTAGTGTGATAGCACTTGTGTTGTCACACCAAATCACAGAGGGTTGCTTTATTGAAATTCCTAGCTCAGAGAACAGAGATACTACCCATACAACTTCAGTGGAGCAATTTGCTAGAGACCTGTATTCAGATTCTGCAGAACTTCTAGCTACCACATCTTGTTTCTTTGCACTCCATGTTATCAGATTCTTACCTAGGAAGACACAGTGCCCTCCAGTTGACCTTCTATCATCGATTGAGCTTGCCCAATCAGCATCTGAATAGCTTACAAGACTGTCAGTGGCTGAAGATACAAAGGATAAGCCTTGGTTAGCTGTTCCTTTTA
This sequence comes from Ajuga reptans, assembly GCA_032274785.1. Lineage (NCBI taxonomy): Eukaryota > Viridiplantae > Streptophyta > Magnoliopsida > Lamiales > Lamiaceae > Ajuga > Ajuga reptans. Next base: position 2,587 of record JAUEKW010032459.1, read on the forward strand.
GAAATCTTAGAACTCTCTTTCAAGCCTGCCAATGCTTCACAGTAGGAGCTGATAGGAACTGACTTAATTTGTTAACAATATAGCTGATGTCTGGTCCGGACATTGTAAGATATTGCAGTGCTCCCACAATGCTTCTGTATAAAGTAGGAGAATCAAATAGCTCAGAATCAGTTTTTGATAGTTTTGTGCTAATGCAGTAGGGACTTTCTGCTGGTTTGCATTCACTCATATTTGTCTTTTTCAGCAGATCATTGATGTACTTTGTTTGCTTGAGAATGACTCCTTGATTGGTCCTGCTGACTTCTAAACCAAGAAAATAGCTCACTTCCCCCATGTGCTTCAAACTGAACTTTTCATTCAGCAGTTTTATTAGTGCTTGGATTGCTTGTGGATCATCACCTGTTATCAAAATATCATCTACATAAACCAGTACCATTAGTAATTTTCCTTGGTTCTGTTGATAGAACAAAGATATATCAGAAACAGAAGGTTTAAAATTGAGAGAAATAAGAGCAGACTTTAGTTTGTCATTCCATGACTTAGGGGCTTGTTTTAAGCCATATAATGACTTTACCAGTTTGCACACATGCTGAGGATGTTCATTGCTTTCAAAACCTTCTGGTTGAGACATGAATACCACCTCTTTAAGCTCTCCATTTAGGAATGTATTGTTCACATCTATTTGATGTATTTTCCAACCTCTAGACACAGCTAAAGATAGCATAATCCTGATAGATATAGCTTTCACTACTGGGCTAAATGTCTCAAAATAGTCTATCCCTGGTACTTGTTGAAACCCTTTTGCAACAAGCCTTGCCTTCAATCTTTCCACACTACCATCAGATTTCTGTTTTACTTTAAATACCCACTTATGATCAATCACTTTCATTCCTTCTTTATATGGGACTAATTCCCAGGTTTTATTCTTAAGTAAAGCTAGATACTCTTCTTTCATAGCTTGTTTCCAACTTTCACTTGACAAAGCTTCTAACACAGTTTTTGGTTCTGTTATGACTCTTTTGTGAACCTCAGAAACATATACCTTTGGCTTATGAATGCCTAGATTAGATCTGGTTATCATATGGTGAGAGGGCTTGTTGGCATTGCCTTGAGCACTGACCACTCTATTTTGATCCTCACTCATTACCTGATTTTGACCAGCAGCACTAGATTCATTGTCTGAGTCTGCAGCTTGAGGCAAATTTACTTGATTGTTGCCTTGAGAAGAAGAATTGTCAGTCCTTTCTGGAATATAAGAAGAATCAGTTGAATTCTAAAAATACAAATCAGTAATAATAGGCAGTGTAGCTAAATTTCTATTTTCTGTCACTACTTGAGACTTGGACAGAAAAATAGATCTATATGGAAATTCAACCTCATTAAATGAAACAGCCACTGCAATGTACACCTTTCCATCTGGATGAAGACACTTATAACCTTTATGACAGGGGCTATAGCCTATGAAAACACATTTTGAGGATCTAAATTGCAGTTTACTAGTATTGTAGGGTCTTAGGTATGGAAAACAAGTGCATCCAAAGGCCTTCAGAAACTTATAGTCAGGTATAGTTTTGTATAATTTCTGAAAAGGGCTTAATGAAGACAATACAGGAGTAGGAAGCCTATTTATTATATAAACTGCAGTAGAAAATGCATCCCACCAGAATTCCATTGGTAGTTCTGAGTGAGCAAGCATAGTTAACCCCATCTCAACAACATGTTGATGTTTTCTCTCAACTTTACCATTCTGTTGATGGGCATATGGGTAAGAGTACCTGACATGAGTTCCTTCAGACTCAAGAAGTTTAGCAATTAAGCTATATTCAGTTCCCATATCAGATTGAAAAATTTTAATTTTAGTATTAAACTGAGTTTGCACATTCTTGTAGAACTGCTTGAATATAGCTAGAGATTCAGACTTGGTTTGCATTGGAAAAATCCATGTATACCTAGTAAACTCATCAACAAACAGCATATAGTATCTAAACCCTGAAGTAGATGTTGTAGAAGCAGGTCCCCATATATCAGAAGTAACTATATCAAAAGGCATATTTGATTTATCAACAGCAGGTAAAAAATTCATATTATGTAATTTTCCTTTCTTACAAGAATCACAAAACTGATGATGTTCAACACTCTTATTAACAGCAATATTCAGCATTCTCATTACATCATTCACTACTCTAGGACAAGAATGACCTAGTCTAGCATGCCACAGACCAATACTATCTTTACTACAAGAAGAAGACAATTGAGTGTTCTTATCATTTATTTCAGAGACATAGCTACAGTCCTTTGACTGATCAGTAACAGTATTAGCCCTGTTTCCAGATGACAACTGTGAGAAATCAATCTGATAAAGCCCTTCCTTAAGAGATCATGTCAGCAGCACCTGATGAGTTGCAGCATCCTTCACAAGACAAATGTTAGAGTGGAATTGCACATAAACATTATTGTCTTGAGTGATTTTAGATATACTAAGCAGATTTCTAGTAATGTCAGGCACACACAAGATATTATTCAACACAATTGGTTTCTCATTCTTAACAGACTTGTAAACTGTAGTGCCTGTGTGTGAGATGTTTAGTTTAGCACCATTTCCCACAATTACTTTACCTGCACCTTTATAGAGAGACTGTTTCTTGAGCCTTGACACATCTGCAGCTATATGGCTTGATGCTCCAGAATCAACACACCAAGTTGCCAAGCCAAGCTGATCTTGAGTGTTTCTTGTATCATTTCTTGCAGTAGAGGTCTGAGTATACATGCCTCTCTCAAGATTTTCACTCAAATCTGATTCAGAGGGCAAGTAACCTGCCTCTTCCTCTTCTTCATGGGCCTGTGCAGAGGGCCCTTGGTAGTTTTCATCAAATCTATTGAAACACTTTGCTGCAGAGTGATTCAACAGCCCACATATCTGGCAAGGGTTTTTAAACTTAGTAAACCTGCCTCTGCCTCTACCTCCTCTACCAGGAGCTCTTCCACCCCTTTGATTCTGATTATAGTTGCCTCTACCATAACCAACACCATTAGCACTACTGGAATAACCACCATTATTGGAATAGTTACCCCTTTTCTGAAACTGTTTTTGTACAAAATTGCCAGCAGCATTACTAGTTTCAGAATTTGCAAACAAGGCTTGTGGCTAAGCCATTTGATATAAACGCATTTCATGCGTTTGAAGGGCATATTGCACTTCTTGCAAAGATAGTGCTTCAGTTTTTGTAGACAAATTAACTACGATTGACTCAAACTCAGGTCCAAAACCACTTAAGATGTAAACAATCAGATCATCATCTGATACAATTTGCCCAGCATCAATCAGATTGTCAGCAACATTTTTCATAGCCAAGATATACTGATCTACAGACATATTACCCTTTTTCATGGTTTGTAATTGATTACGCAGGTTCATTGCACGCGCACGAGAAGAAGATTTAAAAAGCAACTCTAAAACTGACCAGATTTCTTTCGCTGATTTGCACCGATTTACATGTCCTAGCATGCTTTCTGAAATGGATTGCAGTAACCAGGCATATAGAATTTGATCACGCCTTAGCCACGCAAGATACTGTGGATTCGGCAATTTCTCAACCACAGGGGTGGATTCCTTCTCAGTTGTGGCCGTCGATGCTGTTGATTCAACGAACGCAGGCGGCTCCAGTGCGGTTCCAAATAGAAAACCTTCATATCCGTGCGCTCTTGCTGTTGCAACTACATGAGTTTTCCAGAACGCATAATTTTTCTGATCTAACTTCAACGCAATTGGCGATAACATTGTGAATGCCGCCATGGTGACCGGCATAGCAGCGGAATTCAATTCAGACGGCGTGGAAGACGTCGCAGATGACGACGCCATGGTTGGATCCTTGAAGATCGAAGAATTGAAGAATGGAGATTAGGAAGAGAAGCTTCTGGATCGTTTAGACTGATACCATGTGAAACATATCAATGAATTAAATTGTATATAATTGTGGAGTTTACAGGTATATAAAGGGGGAGAAATGGAGGTTAGTTATTCTGTTATAATCAACAGAATATTAACTAACACATTAAATGCTAACCTAACTAACTTAATACTAATCACCTAGTTTAGATATATTTACATTATAAAATATATCCTAACAACAACCACCAAGATTAGTACAAATGAAGTATGATTATTGTGGCTTTGTTCAAAAGAAAATTTGGCTTTAATTTCAATACCAATCCCATCAAATCACAAGTTTTCGATAGATAAAGTGGTGAGTGTTTCTTTAATTATATATTTATATTCACGTTACTAAAATTGTACCCCATATATTTAGTAAATGTATTTAAAAATTTAAAAATAAATAATAAAATAAACAACCTTAGACGGATCAACTTATTTATATATATTTGATAACAATATATTAAAACAGTGTGACCGGCGCGTGTGGTTTATAATTGATTACACGAATGATTTTATGTCCCTGAATCGTAAGCGTGTTTGCGGCGGCTATTAAAAGAGCTGTGCATTTTAGAGAGAGATATTTGTAAAGAGGAAAATAGAGACTGAGGATTTTGGAGACGGCCAAACTAGTTTATTTATTAATTCGCATTTATTTAGGTTTCCCACTAGCTAGTTTGATTATGGGCGTATATAACTATTAAGTCCATCTCCGCCGGCTAATCTTGGTTGCGGGTGGAGGGATCAAGGTGTTTGAGAAATACCGATCGAGCCCCGATTCAACTTTTAAGTAGTGATGTTAGATTTTCAAACTGCTGCTGTAAAGAATCCCAGTTACTCACTTTATATTTGTGGAGTTAATATCAGTTGTGACACTACATTTATCTAGATTAAAGAGAATGTTGACACTTTGCAGAATGGCTTCATCGACGACGTCCCTTTACCAAACATACTTAGACGTTGCTCCTCTTCCGTCTTCGATTTGTTTTTCACCTATTTTATTATTATTATTACTTGCAGAAATTCTCTACTTTTTTAAAAACATTAATTATTGGTGTTTATGTGTTTTTTGCAGAATCTGCCAACAATTAGGCTTAAACATCCTGCATTTCTCGTTTCAAGCACGCTATTGCAATCGACTTTTCCAAAATTCATGAACTGGGTTATTGTAGCTTGTAGGCCAAGAATGACATGAATTTTCAATGTTTACAAAATTACAAGTTATGTTTAATAAGAGAAGCTAGAGAAAGGCTAAGTATTTTCAAGTTTTGCCGACTAGTATTTCTCCCGTGCAATATATAGTAGTTTATCTATAAAATAATATTTTAATTAAACTAACTATTATGTGATCTACTTATTAAAATGTGACAATTTTATCCAACATGAGATACATATCTTGGATTAAATATAGATAAATTATAACTAATGTAAACCTTAACTTCTCTCATGCGATGCACAGATTGAATATAATAAATACATTATTTTATATAATAAAATTAAGATAAAATATTAAATATAAAAAAATTAAAATATCTACTTTTTAAATCAATTCATTCTTGTTTGAAACGCGCGCATACCCGTGGTTTGCCCGTATTCATAACCATTACTAGTTTAATTAATTACGAATATTCAAACAAATACAAATATATAAATAAAATAAGTTAAATAACCTTATTAGAAAACTCATTTTTCTTATTTAAATATATTTTCTTCAAAATAATTAATTGATTGTTTATAGTTTATCATGTTTCTAATTCCGTTGTACCGATATAGACAACTTTTTTTTACAAAAATAAGATTAAAAATAAAATAATTGATTTATTGTATTGAAAAATTAAAATTGTTCAATAATCTAAATGTAAGAAAATTGTTTAACTAATTTTTTCTCTATATAGCTCAAACTCATTGTAAAGTTCAACCTACAATAAAGATTCAAATCTAACCCAAATAATGAGCCCATTATTAGTTTTATTTTGCAAGTATACCTTAATTTTTATATATGTGATATGGTGTTAAATTAAAGATCGTAAAAAAGATGATTAATTTGATATATTATACATACACACCCATTTGAAGCAAAAAAAAAAGTTATTAATATTTAAATTTTTTAATTTTTTTTCTTCAAAAAATGAAAAGAAAAAAAAAAAAAAAACCATGCCACATGTTCATCATAAGTGCCACACGAAAGAAGATGCCCTAGTTTAAATTTGGGGATTTTTTTTTAAGGTCAATCTCGGATTTACAAAAAAATCATTGAGGAAATGAACTTCATTTTGAAGTGCTTTTTTTAAGCAAAGGCAAACACTGCTATGTAGAATCAACTAAGATTGCAGTTGAATAAAAAAATTAAATTTGAATAATAGCAAAGAATTAAAATAATTTGAATTTTAAATCCTCCTTTAATATAAAAGGAAGTTCGTTGAATATTTGACTGGGTTATGTTTCTTCTTATGAATTTTTTGGATACATTTGTTTTTTCTTTTCTTTTTCTTTTCTACAAACGCACGTGTGAGGGAGAAAAAAAAGGATGTGAGGGTCTAGTTCTTGCTATAAATGAGGAGAGTAATAAGATTTTTTTTCACTTTTTATTTTTTACTTTTCTCCTTAATATTTAAAAGTATTATAACTTTTGCATCTCAACTTCATTTTTTATGAAAAATATAGTGAATTAATATTATTTTCATGATCATCCATTATGCATATATATGATTAAAATCTAAAAAAAAATTGAGTGTAAGTTACTGTTTTTAAGATTATTTTGATATATTACAATTTTAACTTTTTTTGTATATAAAATTAAAGTGTTACATAATTTTAAAATAGTCTTTTTTTTTAAAGGATAAACTTTGTTTTTTTTTTTTACTTTAGTTTTGTCTTTTTGTATTTAATAATTTTGAGTTGTTCGAATCATTTTGTTTTAAAGAAATTTGGTACAAAAAATTATAAATTTGTTAGGTTACAATTTGCAGTAGAAAAACTTAGATGTATTAGTTAAAGTGATTTGTTGATTGAACTAGTTTTACTTTATTTTTTTGTAAAAAGAAAAATTATGTTAAACTACAATAAGCTGATTATTTTTTATTTAAAATAGATGTTCGCCCGTACGATGCACAGGATATAATATTATATTATATTATTAATATGTTAAGTTTTAGCATTACTATAAAACATTATAAAACGTATATAAGTCATAATATATAGGGAGATAATATGAAATAGTCTTTCTTGTGTGCGTGTGTATATTACTATATTTTATGTTTTAAAATTAAGAAAATATCAGGATTAATTTTTATGTAAGCAATATGAGTCTTAAATCTAATTACATAAAAAGAGAATTAAATTATTTTTATTATACATTAATTTTATTAGAAACAAATACCCATATTTTTTATAATATAATTTTTGTATACGATTGGGCATTACGTAAATTCAACTAATTTACTATATGCAATATGAACCTCTAATTGAACATCATAAAATAAGGATTAATTTAATATATTTTTAATACAAGAATGAAGTTCATACGAAAAAGTTATAAACGTCTAAAATTTGAAGTTAAAGAGAAAAAGAAGGGAGAGAGAGAGTGAAAGATTTTGATTGGCTGATGGGAGTAAATGGTGGAATAAAACTCCTACAACTCACCCTCATAATTGTCTTCTTCTTTCTTTCTTTTTTTTTTCTAAATTTTTTCAAGAAGACACATGTCAACATCTCCTTTTACATATTATCAAATAAAAAAATTCAAAAAAAATTACAAAATGACACATAACCCAAAAAACTATTCAACGGTCTTTCTTTTATGTTTAAGGTAGAGGTAGATTACATAAGATAAAGACGAAAAGAAACGAAAAAAAAAATGGTGAGAAAAAAAAAAGAGGAGTTGACAACTAAGTAGATTATCCTGCTTCTATATTAAAGGGGGATATGTCACAATAATAGAGTTTAGTACCCCTATGATTAATGAACTAATACGATTTTGAGATTTCACGTTAATATTAATAAACTTAATTTATGTGACTTTTGATCAAATATTTACTAAAAATATCCTACATTATTTTGTCTTTATACGAACTAGTTATGCACCCGTGCGATGCACGAGATAGAATGTATAGCATGACATTAATCTATGTGATATTATATATTTGTAATATTTGTATTTAATATATTAAAATAATTATATATTCATATACGGATATATTTTTTATTTATATTTATTCGAAAGTCATATTTATTAATTTTAGTAATATTAGCATGAGATCCCATAATCGTATTAGTTCAATAAGCATAGGGGTGTTAAACTGTGTTATTGTAATATATTTAATAAGAAATAATAAGGTTATTATTTTGTAATTAATATAATTTTCTTTTCACAAAAAAAGGAAGATAAATTAAATTAATTCAATCAACAAATCACTTTAACTAATTTCTAAGCTTTTTTATATTGTAAACCGCTAAAACAAAAGCTTTTATATTGTAAATTGTAAATGAAACAACCCAAAATTATTAAAATACAAAAAGGTAAAACTAAAAGTAAAAAATCGAATCTTCTGAACAATAGATAATTTTTATCACTTCAAAAGAATATTATTTTAAAATTATCGGACAATTTTATTTTATATACAAAAAATAAAATTGAAATATATCATAATAATCTAAAAAAGTAACTTACACTTAAAAAAAAAAATTTAATCATATATATGCATAATGGATGTCAAATCGAAGATCATAAAAAGAAGATTAATTTGATATATTTTTCATAAAAAATGGAGTTGAGTCAAAAAAGTTATAAGACTTTTAATATTGAGAAAAAATGAAAAAATAAAGAAAGAGAAAAAATTCTTATTAGTTGACTTTTCAGTTTTAACTACATGTCCTTGTTTTTAGGAGGTACTTCACAATTTATTCACCATTCTTCTTCACTTATAATTTTAAAATAATTCAAAAAACTAAGAAAAAGACACCTAAGCAGAATACATGTTCAACGATTCTTCTGTTATAAATAAAGTAGATATATAATTACATTAGTATATTATTAAAAATATATTATCTTTACATAAATTTGTGTGATGTTATATATTCCAACCCGTGCATCGTACAGATGGACAATTAACCTTTAAAACCACTCGCCACGTTCAAAATTCCCGTCTTACGAAAATAAATCCCTGAGATAGTCTTCTAGAAGTGTATTTGTGTGGATATGAACTATATTCTACAGATTTCAAATTCATTTAATTTACTTTATACTTTGTATATTAAGTTTAGTCTATGATTATTTTTTTAACAAAAGAAATTTTAAAGACAACCCGTTTTTTTTTTTTAAAGATTCTCACATGAGATCATTTCTAGCAAAAATGAATCATATAACAAATTGACCATTCGCATACTTGCAACTCGAAAATGACATTTTTTAGTCTAATTTCCACCTTTCACTAGGCTGGGAATTAAAGGGAGAAATTTTGGCAACAATAGTGAGTAAAGTTTGTAATAAAAAATTACATGAAACCGAAAACTGTTATTCTTCATAAGTTGGTCAAAACTCATTTCTTGATTTTGAGCTTTAAATAGATCACCACGTTTTTTAAATAAAATAATTATAGATACATTTCTTTGTGAAATATTATTTACATAAAACTCCAACAGAACACATGTCAGAAAATTCCCAAAATGGCTTTCTTGCTTCTTCACTAGTGGTTCTTCCCATGTTTATGTATATATATTTTTTTTTAATTAGGAATGAACCTCCAAGTTGGAGATTGTGAAAATGAAAGTTGCAACACCATTCGGACAAATGAAAAGTCTTGTCTTGCACCTTACTAAATGGGCAGATTGTGCACGGGCAGAATTTGCCCTTTCTTTAAAAAAATATTATTTTTAAATTACTAATTACTCTTATATTTAATCACTATCATATTGTATTACTATTAGAAAAAAAGAAGAAGAAAAAAATGATAGTTTAAGTGTAAAAAAAGACGCCACAAAAATAGATTATCCAAAGTGATAGTTTACATATAAATTTTAAAAAATAATATTTAACAAAAATAATGCTAACAACAAATAAAAGTTAATCGTATTTTAAAAAATAAATTTTAACAAAAAAGAATAGAGAGATGTGTTCTGTCTTCTTGGTTCAAAAATATCAAGCTCTTGCATGTGGCAATATTTAAAGTAATTGGAATGCGTACAAGGGTCTACTAAAAGGGCCTCTGCATTTTGCTATTTTAGTATGTCAGATTCAGAGAAATATTTTTAAAGAGGTAAATAAGGATTCGGATTCTTTAAAGTATTTTACCGTAAATTTAGAAGAGAGAGTAAAACATTTTATATAAGTTCACATGTATAATTTTTCATTCTCAAATAAAATGTACAGCTCTCTTTTCATTGTGTGTGTTTGTATACCCTTTCACGTCGGACATATGAAAACTTCTGTAACCGCTGGGGGTGGATTAGTATTGCAATTTGACTTCTTCGTTCTAAATAACAGGCTCTGAGTCGGTCCAATATTTTAAGAGGTACGGTGCAAAAAGACATTATACGAGGTGTGATGCGAAAAGGAAAAATGGCCCCTTTCTCTATATAAATAAAATTATTAACAATATATTATTTTTACGAAAATAATTTTATCGACCGAATACAAAATTAAGATGTATAATTAATAAAAATATGGTATTCCAGTCTCAATGATACTAATCTCATCAAAACAGAGGCACGCATAAATATTAATTAATTTTATTACATTATTTATAAAATGGAGCCCCAAGTGAAAGTACAAATTTTCATATCATAAAAGACAATTTTTAACTACTAATAAAAATAAAACAACAAAAATCTAAAAGAGAATATTGCAATAAAATAAAATGTTATTGTACATGAATGAAATTTTAAATTCTCATATCATAATACATAAAATTTCCTGATAAAACTAAAACAACAAAAATCTAAGAATAAAATAAATTATAATCAAAAGAGTAAGTTGTGATTGCCACAAATTTTCATGTCATAATACACAAAATTTCCTAATGGAAATAAAACATAAAACAATCTAATAATAAAAATAACTTGTACTTGTACCAACCCCAGGTGAAAATGCATAATTTCATATCATAATACACAATTTTACATAATGAAAATAAAATAATAAGAATCTAATTAAATTTTAATTGTAATAAAAAGAATAAATTTTAATTGTATAAAAAAAAAGATAAAATAATACCTATTTGCTGGTTGACTGCCCAATACATATAATTTGTTACTCCCTCCGTCCCATAAAAAGAGTCTTGTATCAAAACTACTTCTTGTCCCATAAAAAGAGTCCTGTTTGAAAAGT
>JAUEKW010032681.1:0-13836 GCA_032274785.1 Ajuga reptans
TCTCATATCTATTACAAGATGTGCATTTCGATTGAGCTATTCTATTGATTTTTCATTGCATTACATCACAACTCAACCTTTTGACATTTTTGAACGAACTAGACTAGACAAACTTTGAATGCATGAATTTCACCCGGCGATCTTAAACACGTTATCGCTCCATTTCTACATCTCCTTTGTTTTTCTACCACCTTAGCTAATTCAAATTATTCTTCATGGAGTTGTCTTTAATCGTGTAGTGTGTGTTTTGGAACTGAAGTGCAACTTACAAGTGACACGACTTCGGAATAAGCTATTTTATTTAAACTTCTAATCATATTTAATATGCCAAGCTCTTCCCTACTGGTAAATCGCCTCCACATATCCGTTTTCATGATTTGACAAGGAATCCTCTAGCTTTTTATTATGCTCAACTTCTAGAGAATTTTTATTTTCTCTTTCAAAACACGTAGGACACTTCCAACTTTTCCAATCCGTCTATTTACAATTATCAACTCAACCGAATCAACCAAGCACTTTTTTTTTAATTCACAAAAGGCAACAAAAAACATAAACAAAACACAATGTGATGAAATGGCATAGATCATAAGCGTGAATCAACAAAACTAATTGAGGAGACGTGAATTTAAGCACAAGAAACGACAATCACTTCCTCCTCCCCACAAACTTGAGCAAAACAATGAGCTCAAGTGCTAAAATTCAAGACCATGGAGGGGGTGGGATACATGCAGACCAAATCAATCAACTAATCAAGCAATTAAAGTTCCGGTGCATGCAAAGAATGTCATCTCACAAATACTCACCTAGTCAAAGAGTTCACAAACAACACATTTCCAAATAAACCACTTATTCAATGTAACAGATTCAAATCTTCAAGGCATGCAAATGTGAGGAGACAGACTCTATTAATACAAACAAAATTTCTCTCCTCCCACAAACTTAAATGCAAGCATGTCATTTAAGTTAGCATATGGATTCAAGTGTGCGGGAAGAGAAGTAAGCATATACTCACAATCATATAAGTCAAATAATGAGAACTAACAATAGGCAATAATCATAACACGAATCAATGAAGTATGCACATGCAAAGAAAATAAATAGAGAAAGATAAGGTGAAGTAAACCAAGCGTCCTCAGTGCTTTGAGTTGAATCACCCTCCATATTCTCACTTGCAATCCTTCAATGATTGCTCATCTTGATTCGGTATCATAATTGCTTGGGAAATTTCTTCAAGATTTATGCTATTTAGCCTCATTCATATCCCAAGTGCCTATCATAATCATAACATTCTCTGTTCCTTTGGGTCTCCTAGTCGGTCGCTTAGGGGCTTGCCGGGGGTAGCGCTCGCTGGAGCGTGCCCGTGTAGCATTCTCTCTTGAGTCTCTTATCTTCGCGTTCTTCCCCCACTCCCCAAGGGAGTCGGGAATTTGATCTTCATGTGGTAAGTGGATGTCACAGCTCTAAACAGGTTGAGGGTGGGTCGGACAAGTATTACATTATAGGAGGATGACTCATCTATCACCATCATCTTTACTTCATAAGTGGCTCTCCTTGGTGGCATCCCCATGGAGACGTTGATGCTGACTTCTCCCAGCGTTGGCACAATGTGTCCGCTAAATCCTACCAAGGGGGTCTGAGTCGAGATTATCTTGGCATTGCTGATTACGAGTTGTTAGAAGGCATTGTAGTATATAATGTCCGCCGAGCTCCCAATGTCTACTAGGACTCTCTTCATAGTGTAGTTGGATACCACCATAAATATTATCAACGCATCGTTCCTTAGGTACCCCATTCTATCGTAGTCTTCTTTCGTGAAAGTTATGTCTTCTTCTTGCTCTCGTACTTGTAGCACTTCTCTAAGGTCATTAGGAGGGTATGAGTTGTATCGGGTAGCCTCCCGGATCCGAGCTCGTCTAGCTCTACGCGAGTCTCCTCCTACTGGTCCTCCTTCTATGATGTTGATGGTTCCGACAATTAGGAGGTTTTCTACTTCCGGATCCTTGTTCTCCTCTTTAGGGTCTTTGTCATTTTTTGTGTGGTTGTTGTTCGTCCTTCTGCCGCCTTCTAGAGTTTGAACTTTCTTCGACGAATTCGGACAAGTAATCTTGTTGGATCAGTTCCTCTATTTCTACTTTTAATTGAAAGCACCCGTCAGTATTGTGTCCTCTGTCTTCGTGGAACCTACAGTACTTATTGGACTTTTACCTCTTCGGGTCGTCCCTCATTGGGTGAGGTGGTCTAACCAGCCCTCGCCTTTCTGCAACCATTAGTACTTCAGTTAGGTTTCTGTTCAGCGGGGTGTAGCGAAATGTGTTTTGTGGCTTCGTCGAGCTTCGGTCGTTATTCTCTTGCTCCGTCCTAGGGGGATCTCACCTACCGTCCTGTCGATCTTTTTGCTTTTGCCCAATTGTGGGGCATGTGGTTTCTTCAATCCTTATATATTTTACTACTCGGTTGAGTAGTTCTTCCATGGTAGTGGGTGGGCGTCCTGCTATGGATTCCTTGAATCTTCCGTGTTTGAGGTTTTACTAGATTATTCCTGCTAGTAGTTTGTGGTTCACATGAGGGACTTCATGAACAGCTTCCATGAAGCATTGCATATATGTGTGGAGAGTCTCGTTCTCCTTCTGCGCAATGGAGAATAGGTACGATGGTGTTTTGGCGTATCTCTTGTTGATCGAGAATTAATCTAGGAATTTTTACGAAAACTCCTCAAAAGAGTTGATAGAAAAAGTTGGGAGTTGATTGAACCAAGTGAGGGTTTGCTTTGAAAATGTTGTTCGGAAGACCTTGCAGAGGGTGGCTTTGCTCAAGTCGTAGAGGTCAGCTTTTGCGTAAAATTTATCCAAGTGCTTATGTGGGTCTCCAATCCATCGAACATTTCCCAATTTGTGAGCTTGAGCCCGTGCAGGATAATGACGGCCAGGATATTCGTGTTCAGGGGGCTTCTTCTCTGAGGATCTCGAAACTTGGGTAAGTTGGCTACTGCAGGGTTCCTGATCATCTGACTTCCGCCGTCTTCATGATTTGACTCTCCTACATTCTCCAGCACGGTGTGATGTATTGGGAGAGCGAGTGGCGCGTTCGGCTGTTCTTGGGTTGCAATGAACTGTGTAATGGCATTCGTGGTTACTTCGTTAATTATGGTCTGCAATGCTTCGGGAGTCAATTGCATTGTCGGGAGGATTGTATCCTTGCTGCGACGGTCCTCCTGCATGAGGTGGGAGTGTTGATGAGTGGGGGTGGCTCTGGCTAGTCCAGACATTTGGTCTTCCCTGGGTCGTGGCCGGCTCATATGGGGTGTCTTGGAAGTTTGGTGGGAACAGCTGCGTCCTAATATTTGTATGTTCGTGATCTTGCTGATGCAATCGTGTCTCGTCGACCGGTGGAGGTGGCAGTTGAGAATGATCCTCCTAACTGGCGGAAGGACTCTGCATGAGAGGTGCATCCTCCTAGCTCGTAAGGGGGAGTTGTGGAGGGTGCATTGTTCCGCCGGTAGGAGGTCGTTATGGGAGGCAAGCATTGCGAACTGTAGGAGTTGTTTGCTGGAGTGTGCCTCCGGATCCTCAGGTAGGATTCCTTCTAGTAGGTTGATACTCCAGCCCTCCTGTTGGGAATTTATCGGCAGTAGCTCGTCCATCCGGTCTTGCTGTTGTTGTTCCATCTCCTTCTGCTTGTCTGCTCCAGCTTGCTGATTCATCTTTCAAAATTGCCAGAAATCAATTTTTCTAAAAATACTTCAAAAAAGTCAGTTCCCAGAGACGGCGCCAAAATGATGTTGTATCACAGTGAATAAGACGATAACAATAATTCCAGAGAAAAATAGAATATTATTATTATCACGTAAGTCATAATGAAACAGATGGAGTGGTATTTATAGGTACAATTAGTGGGCTTAAACATGATTTAGAGCCCATAAAACATCCTTATTAACCCTATCCTAATCCATTTAGGAACTTGGGCTCTTGGGCCCTTACAATACAAGGATTGGACTATTTGGGCATTTTCTACCAAAATAATCCATTTACTTAATCTAGGCACAAAATTAGCTATACACATCATTAAGTTGTGGTATTGGGCTGGGGCTATACACATCATTAAGTACGGGGTATTCCAGAGTTGTGGAGGCCCTAATTTGCAATGTTAGTCTTTATTTTACTTAAAACTAGTATTTCTTTATTGGGTTAACCCACCATATGGAATGTGATCCGTGTTGCAGTCACACAAGAAATCTACTCTACTTTTATCATGTATGTTACAGTTACGTATTAATCTTCCTTTCTACATATGCGTGAAGGATGAACAAAAATACCTTTGTTTAGCTAGATTAGTTTGTCTTTTGAATCTTTTGTATCATTACCTTAGATCTTGCAGAGTTTCCTTTTGTGGAAATACAGAGTTTCCTTTTGTGGAAATATTTTATCTCTTCATCGTAGGAGTGTTCGATCTCTTTTTTTAGAGTGCTTGATCCCTGACACCCTTTTAGGATTGTCGTTCGGGGATCTCGATTCCATTTGAACAGCTTTAGTGGTTTGAATGGACCATTTAGTCAGTAGGCCACGTGATGTACTTTTATTGAGATGAAATGAATTTTCTATTATTTCGGAAGAAGAAGAAAAAACCAAGTAGTAACGAAACATACTTCTTTAATCTCATTACAGCTTAAATAAGCATGTCCATCTTCCGACACATTTTATTTACTGAACACATATAGTGACAAATACAAAATCTTAAAAACAGTAACGATACAGGCAAATTACAAAACTACCCTCTAGATTTGACCTTTTAACTAATCAAAACCCAGTTATTTTCTTGAAATTAAAAACACCCCCCTTGATTTTTGTATCTTCTTACAAACAGTCCCCTTAACAGGTGCATGCCCAAAAGAACCTCTAAACCAAAGTGAGTTCTACAGTGGACAATGCGGTTTCCAAGAGGAAAGAGGAGGTGTCTCCGAATTTATCCAGGTAGTCGCCATGGAAACATGCCTGTCGCCCTTGACGGCATCACCTGAGGCTAACGACTCGAGTTCAGCCATCTCTTCTGGAGTTAGTTTCACAGAGAGTGCCTCGATATTTTGGTTAAAGTTGTCCATCTTGGTGGTACCCGGTATGGGGCACACATCATCCCCTTGGTGATGAACCCATGCCAACGCTAGTTGAGACGTGGTGCAACCTTTTCTAGTAGCCATTTCTTTCACCCTCTCGAATACCAGCTTGTTCTTTTCAAGATTTTCGGCCTGGAACCTCGGAAAATTCTGCAGAAAATGATGGATTAAAATGAGCATATTTAGGTTTATGAAAAAGTATGTTACTACGATCATTAATAACGGAAATGTACTCTTGCATATAAGATCTTTCATTTACACGAATTCTTTCGAAACAAATGTCTCAAACTTCCTGCACTGAACTAGGCTACCTTCTGTCATTGTGGACAGAAAAATGTAAGTCACAACATTGTAATAAGCGAGAAGGATACAGATACATTTGCAAGTTGAAAGCAGAATAAAGAAACCATTGAGTACCATGTTCAGACATTCTTATGGATTATCCATTGGTATCACATTCCGAAAAGGAATTGGGCCAAGATAATTGTAGCATGTAGCCATGTAAGAATTATATTAAACTTCCTGTAATACCATTGTTGACATTTGTAAATGAATGAAAAAAAGATAGCAACTACGGAAATAAGACTAGTATTTGGGGCAACCATATTTCCTTTTTCTATTCTTTCATCCTTTCCTTCCTCTTTTTTTTTTTTTTTTTTTTTTTGGTGTGGTGTTAGGGGGTGTGAATAAACAATGGCTTATGTACCAACCTTTCGGGAGTCGCCTTCTGCCAAATTCTGTATCAGATTTGCACCTGATGACAGGAAACCCCGCCCGAGTGGACTGTATGGGACAATTCCAATACCAAGCTCTCTAAAATTCATAAGATCAAATACAAATGAGTGCCTTATTTATCTCAACTTCATACAGTAATGAAAAATGTAAATAAATAAATAAATGAATCTTTACCTGCATGTAGGGACTATTTCTTCTTCCAAATCCCTTGACCACAGAGACCACTCATTTTGAACCGCAGTTACTGGATGAACAGCATGAGCCCTTCTGATTGTTGAAGCAGATGCCTCAGACAAACCAACATATTTTATTTTCCCTTCCTCTACGAGTTTCTTTAGTTCTCCCATCTTTGAAAAGCATACCGCATGTGATTAATAAAAACAATAAAAATTAATATTCCATAACCTTCCTATTAATTAACACAAAGATCGAAATCAGACTTTCCAAATATGGGTCGCCAATTTAAGCGATCCAGGTCGAAAGTGACCCACAAATCGGGAAGCAGAATCTGGATTGCGGAACACAAGGGTTCAAGCATATTAGGTAACTAGAAACATACACAGGAGAGGAGTACATACAAAAACTTCAATAGATTATAACCTTTGCCCAAAAGAAAAAGACAAAAAAAAAAAACACAGTTATCTGAGGTTGCATTTGGATTGAGGGATTTGTAATTAACCCAAATTCCTTGAATTTTTTGTCAAAATCAAATTGATTGATCTGAAATCTTAGTCAATACAAACAACAAGGGATCTGCTATTACGAATTTCAAATCTACCTTCAATCAAAATCAATCAAAACAGAGTCTAAGGAAACTATGATTTCAAATATGAAATCATGCATTTGGCAGTAACACAGATACTGATACAGGAAGAGATCAAACCGTGACTTCAATAGGCACGCGAGTATCAATCCGATGAGCATAATAGAGATCAATGCAGTCAATGTCAAGACGCTTCAAGCTTGCTTCACATGCCGCCCTAACATATGTTGGATCACCACGTATTACCGTCTTCCCATCCTTTATACTAATTCCGAACTTCGTAGCTATTTGTACTTTTTCTCTAGCTACCCCTTTCAATGCCTGCACCAACTCCAGTAAATGTCACCTATGTTACTTACCATCCAAAGGAGAGAGAGAGAGAGATGTAAACTAGCTAAAACTAAGATGGTTACTCCTGTAGGTATATATTGCTAGTGAAAATTCACACAATTCAGGTGATTTAAAGTTAATTCAGCATATACTATAGGCTATGTTTGATTGCGGCTGGGGAAGACTGAGGTACCTATAGGCTATGTTTGATTGCGGCTGGGGAAGACTGAGGTACTGTTGGCTGGGGTAAATATGTTGGGGATAAATAGAGAGAGACGAGAGAGAAACTTGTATTATCAATTACAAAAGTGAGAGGAAGGTTAAAAAACACGCAACTGTCAACCTACCCTAACCAAATAATGACCCCGACCTTGCCCGTGCCAAACATCACCACGTTGCCCCCAACGTCAACCGGCTGGGGCAACTCTAATCAAACATAGCGTAGGAAAATAGATGCATGGATAAAACATGGACTCTCTATAAACAAAACAAAAAAACTATGGCCATTTTGTTCTCCCAAATATGTTTTAATGAAACAAGTTAGAGAATTTCCTATGGGAAATTCCCTTTATTTCCACTGAAAAAGGTTGACGTATATCTTTGTTCTTTAGACCAATTAATATCAATTTAATTACTTAATTACATTCTAAAAAATCAAACTAAAATTAGTATCATTTCCACGACATTCTCAACAAATAACCTATTTTTCCTACCAATAATCCTCTTTAAAAAAAAAAAATCCTACCGATAGTAACTTTTGTTTTGCATTCTCAAGTATATTTAAATAAAATTTTCTCAAAAGAGATGTATATTAAATAAAATAAGACGAAAGTGAATTATTATTATCTCAACTCATTAACTCACCCAAAAGAGAAACAAAAATAACATTTACGAATACTTTGATTCTCGATCAAATAAACATCTAAATTCAAGTAATAGGTATCTGCATTAGGTTTTGGCACAAGCAATTCCGGCTAATACGTCAATAAATTTCGAAGAGATAATACTAATTTTGAAGTCACAGATATTTGCTTTACAAGTGAATCAGCCATGGCACAAGCAAAACTACTGCTAATTTGGGCGAAATCACCAAACAAATCAAAATACAAAATGGAACAGAGGAAGTATTTGGCGCACCTTTCCTATGAGAATCTCATTGGTTTTGGGCCCGTAGACATCGGAGGTGTCGAGAAAGGTGACGCCGGAATCGATGGCGTGGTGAATAAGGTTGATCATATCGGGCTCGGGCTTGGGCGGGCCGTACATGAAGGACATGCCCATACAGCCCAGCCCTTGCTTCGAAACCTCCAGCCCCTGCGACCCCAGCTTCATTCTCGGCACAGCCACCGCCATTTTTTACTGCTCTTCTTCAATGGATTCGAGTGATTTTCAACACCTATCACTCACTCTCTTTATAGTTACTCAGAGAGCCAGAGTATCGATAACTTTTGGGAGGTAATGCCCACGCGAGACACGCGTACCTGTGCATGGTGCATTTAGTCATTTACAGAAGAATTTTTAGAATAATTTAGTTTCTATTTAAAATTATTAAACAAATAATAAAGCAACATTCTGAGGTTCTTCTACTCTCTCGCTAGGTTTTAGCATTTCCATTCCCGTCTCGTAAAAGACCGGGACGTTATTAGGGTGGGGTTAGTCCGAGCTCAACTGGGAAGGAACAAAACGGAGTTGGGTATTTATGTTCGAGTAAATTTACACCCAAAATAATATTTTATTTATAATTTTTATATTTTAACTAATTATTATGTATATTTATATTAAATTTTATATGTCGTATTTAATAATACATTAAAACTTAAATAATTAAGTACTAAATAAGATATATTTTTTACGAATATACTTCATATGAATATATAGGTTCATTAGAGCATCAAGGCGGGGCGCACACTCAATCCGTCCCCAACTTGTTGCCATGGTCAGACAGAGGTCTTGAGCATATATATTCAAAATTATCATTTTTAATTTAAAGAAAATTCAGATGTATCCAGTGGAGTAAAGACATGTGGCTATGCCAACGACCGTGTCGGCAAAAGCAAACCGGACCAAGCCTTGAAAATTTCTTTAACACCTAATCAAGCTTAGATCTTGATACCTAGCATAAGCTTAACTCTTCCTAGGTACCTAGTCGAGTTTAAATCAAGCTTGACAATTTCTTTAACATCTAATCAAGCTTAGACCCTTTTACCTAGTCTAAGCTAGATCCCTCCTTGACACCTAGTCAAAGCTAAACTGAGCTTGACGATTCCTTGATACCTAATCTAAGCTTGACTTCTCCTTGGAATCGAGTCAAATCTTAATTTCTCCTACAAATCTCACTTTGACTTCAACTCAGATCTTTGACTCTAACCTGCGTCCGAGATTAAGTCCAATCTCAGTAGCTAAGAACCAAACTCACATGTTCGAGGCTCAGACACACAAAAAAAAACCGAGACGGACGAGCCTCAGACACAAGATAAAGATCGAGACGGATGAGACTCGGACGCGAAGTTAAGACCGAGACAAAGCTGCCATGGAACACTTAACAACGAAGACATGACGTGTAAAGCGATCCAAGCTGGCACTTAGAGAACAAGATTCGTGTCAAGCACCTGCAATGTGCTTGATCCTTGAAGATCTACCTACTAAGTTGGTGCCCAACCGGACTCGAATACTTAGCTACTAAGGCATGACTTGTAAAGTGGTCCGAGCTGGTAATTCTGAGGACCACCCAGGTGCGCAAGCACCTGCCAAGTGGGTAGGCTAGCTGGTAGATTATTGTCCAGTCATGACAGCTGTAAGGTCTGACTAGGCTGACTAAAATACTATAAATATTGTAACAAAAGCTCATTAAGAGGCTAATGCTCAAGCAAAATTACCAGTTAAATACAAAGCAACTTCTCTCGATCATACCCGAACTTAACCTCAAACCAGGCTACATCTCTAGCTCGATTTTCTCA
Organism: Ajuga reptans; assembly: GCA_032274785.1. Taxonomy (NCBI): domain Eukaryota; kingdom Viridiplantae; phylum Streptophyta; class Magnoliopsida; order Lamiales; family Lamiaceae; genus Ajuga; species Ajuga reptans. The sequence goes on from JAUEKW010032681.1 coordinate 9,893, forward strand.
ATTTTATATTTTAAACACTTTATTTTAGTTATCTTAGTTGACCTTTAGACTGATATCTTGTCTGATACTTGATTTAAGACCGATATCAACAAGGGGACTTCCTGCCGAATTTAAGACGAAGACGGGTTACTCGTTCTGGTACAGAAAATCTTGTCATCCCTAGCCTCAGCATTCCAGAACCAATTTAATAATAATAATAATAATAATAATAATAATAATAATAATAATAATAATAATAATAATAATAATAATAATAATAATAATTTTTCTTGTTGCATTCGTCATGGAGGACGGGAAGTTAGTTTGTTTCTTTTGCGGGCGATTGTGATTTTGTTATTAGGTTCGTCAGAAAATTTACAAATTTAGAAAATGACACCGTTAGGTTTTTGGTTGGTGATGCAATAGTGCGTCATCCATTTCAACTGTGGTGCTAAGAAAGACGTAAGCGGAAACTTTGCAAAAGAAGCACGGCGGCTAAATATTTAATTTCATTCTAATTAAGACAAGTATTTCATGTTGGATTGATCAACTAGAGAATTTTATTATTGAGACATTTTATCGAACAATAATTATTGTCTATAATTTAATTAGTTTATAGTTTCTTTCACCAATCGGAGAAGAGAACTGATCAAACTATTTACAGAAAATGAAGTATCAATTTCCATCAATCAATTTGCAGCAACTTATTAATTTTGATTTTGTGCTGGAAATTAGGTTCGGTATTGTATTGTCTTCTCCTTTGTATTGCATGCTGCTGATGAATTTAGTTGAGAAGATATGGAAGATCTCTCTTTCCTTTTTCCAATTTTGGTGGAAGCATGAGTCGCTGAAAATGCACCTCAGATCCTTTGTTACATTAAATGTTTCATATTCTGTTACACAATCTTTAATACACGACACATGTTAATTAGTGATATCATCTTATGAAAATGGCGGTTGGTAAACTTTGTGAAATACAAGATATAACACATAAATGTAATAGCTGATCTCATGGCTGAAAATATGGACTTTTTTTCTTTTTGACCGTCTTTCTCAGTTATGGTAATTCACCGTTAGTATTATGGTAATTCAGACGATGGAATAACATTTTGGTAGGAATGACAATGAGACGGGTCGGGTGGATTTTGAGCTTCCCGTCCCCACCCTGTGAAGGATCGGTACAGGCTCAATTGGCGGTGGGACGGAGTTGAGTATCCCGTTGAATTCCACCTGCACTCCATCTATTGGTTTGTACAAAGACCTAAGGAACCTCCTTATAGATAGAGGCTCACCTATGACGGGGTTTGGTCAGGGTTCGGCCGAACACTCTTGTAGTAAGGTTGGGGCCCTTTCCCAATATGCCCATATGGGGGGTAGGTTCGCTCCTAAGCAAGGAGGCAAGATAGAGCCGACCTACAAATATAAGGGTGAGGTACTAGACTAGACTTCAGGCAGGAGTCCCCACGTGAATGTGAATCGGCAGAGAAGGAGGAGTTTTTAAACATTGGCTGAAGACCACCTACTTGCTAGGAAGTTTCACACGACCGAAGGGGGAACGTAGCGAACTTAGGAAAGTGAGCGAGTGAGCGTTGCAGTCTATATTATGTTTGAAAATTCCCTAAAAACTCAAATAATCAAGTAATGAATAAGATATATCTTTTAGATAATTTACTCAGTATAAATATAATAATATATGTTAATTAAAAAATCTGGGCAGAGCAGAGCAACCCGTTATGGGGGAGCAAGAGTTCTCACGAGAGAAAAGAGAAAAGTATGAAAGGAAAAAGTCTTGTTTTAATCATATTCATTTTTTTCCTTTCTGACTTTTATTATTAGCAACTACCTTTAGAGAGAGCTGCCACTGCAGGCATGGGTTCAGACAGAGTGGCTTTCAATGATTGTATTCTGGTAAATAGTGTGAGGAGAGCTCCGGACGACATGTTAGAAGACAGAGAAGGGAATTCTTGAGTCAGTCAGTCTATCTCAACGTGAATCTCGAGAGTGGATGGTTGATCGCCGCCTCCTTGTCCTAGAGGCTCTCCGGCCGGGGAGGGCGCTTTGTCCTCGCCAATGGACCAACAACCTTAGCAGTTCTCTCAACTCCCGGTCAAGCAAGCCAAATGCCATTTATCGAGCTTTCCATCGAACGATAGGAAGACTCGGAGGGGCAGATCAACTCATTAGGCGTACTTTTGTCTCGACTCTTCTGTGTGGTATTCGTTCTCGTTCGGCTCTTGGAATCACATCCAGCAGTGGTTGGAATAGCTCGCAAAATCCAACCATTTAGCCTTGGTATCTATAAGAATGTGCGGCATGAGGTCCAGTGCGGGTAAACTGGGTCCAAGGACTACCTCAAGTTGAGGCTCTTTGCCAACTCACCTTGTGGGCACGTTCCTCTCTGGGTGGGTCTGGAGCCTTGGCTTTTGTTGTGACTCTTGCTGTTGTTACGCGAAAAGCTGTCGTAGCTGTCGTCCCGGCTGCAAGCCAAACCAACCTAGCTGGCTGGTCAATCTAAGAGATCTTCTCGGCCAGCAAACCGGAGACAGACGACCACGGATCCTCTTTGATTTTCTTTCTCTTCTTTGCCATAACGCCCGTTCTGGGACGAGTTGGAAGGGGTCCTGGTGAAGGATTCTTGCGAGAACAACTGGGTTTCATGCCTTCTACGTGGAAGGGAAAGAGAGTGTTCGTTTGCGCTGCGCGTTCCCGCTGGACTGGACACATCTTAGCTGTAGGAAGTATGGTTCCGAAAGTGGTACAGCGGTCCCGTGACGGACGGTAACCGGAGATGAAGTCAACTTCCTACCCCGATTGAGAAGATGAAGGGTGAATTCAAGTAGGTTACGCACGGTTAAGAAGAGGTGGTTTAAGCTTACAGGAGAGGGTAATACTCTTCACCGATCGCCAAAGTCAGTCTTGTGTTCAATTCTGCCGGTTGGAAGGATTTATGTATGCCGTCTGTCTTTCCCTTCTCTCTCTTCTCTTAGCAAAGTCGGTTCAAGTCAGACTTTCGGCCGCTTCAAAGCCAACGTGGTGCCCCTTGGTCAGATGGCCGAGATACTGGCAAATACCACATACGATCAAGAACAGGGTGTCTGTAATCGCCCCCAACATTTGAGGATACTGGGGCTTTCCCTCTTCCTTACATTTATTTCCACATTACCGGGGATGTGGCCTACCCACCTGAGCATGCTACTAAAGGAATTTCGTATGGGGTTTGCTTCCGCAAAAGGTCTGGGTGTCCCAGTTCATTCGGATTCGATCAGTGGATCATAAATCGGCGTAGCTTTACTGACCAGGCTATTGAAAATAAGTCATCACCGACTTATTGAAACTTCTGGAAGAATCAAGAAATAGCCTTTCATTTAAGTTGCTTAATTTCTAAGTTGCAGGATACTTAATCATATGATTTGTCCTAGAGAATTCTAGATTAGTAAAGGTTGGTTGATTGACCGACTTTACACATTTATAAATAGGGGGATTAGCCCCATTATGTATGTACTTCAGTAGACAAAAATGAGTGGAGAAAAAAAAATTGAGTGCTAAAGAAATGTTTGAATAGCAAAGTGCTCAAGTGTGTGTCGAGTGTGTGCTCCAAGTGAGTCTTGTGAGGTGCGTCCTCAATAAAGTGTGTCCTAAAATTATGTAGTCGAGTCTTGGCTATTGTAATGTTGTTGTAATTACTTTTGATTTAATAAAAGTAATTATGTTTGTTATCCACGTGTTGCTCTGGTCCCTCACCCAACAAGTGGTATCAGAGCCAGACGGTTTCTGGCGTATCTGAGTTACGTGTGGGTCTACGTCGGTTAAGTTTCGTGTTGCAGTTTAGTACTGTGGAGTTGTGTGTAGTTTGGTACTGTGGAGTCTGGTGCAGTTTAGTACTGCGGAAGCTTGTTTGGAAATCAAGCTTGGTTGGTGATAGTTACAGTCACGATGGGCGACCTCCAAGTGGTTGGTGGTATCAA
>JAUEKW010032791.1:0-13834 GCA_032274785.1 Ajuga reptans
TTTCTGTCGCTAATCTGTCGCTATCACCTTTTAGCGACAGATTAGCGACAGATTTGGTAATCGTTATTTTGTGAATTTCTTGTAGTGTACATCACGTACATGTAAGATCCCTAAATCATGTATATTATCAGCAAATAATATTCATAAACTTAAAACTAAAGTGAATCACCCTTGATCAATTAAATACCATAATAGATTAAGCTCTAAACAAGGATATAATTTACAAGTTAAGGATTACACCATTTTACCTTATTCTACTTGAATTTTTTAGATGACCCGCTTTAGAAACTTCCTTGTTTTTGAATGGGGATCATATAATTTGTGTATAGAGGTTTAAGGATGAATCATGAAGATCAATGTTGAAATAGTTACGGAATGTGTGTATGTGTGTGTTGACGATAATTGAGAGAGCCATAGAGTCGTGAGTATTGAACTCCGTGTGGTATTTATAGGCGCAGAAAGGCTAGAAAAATGATTATTAATACTTCTTAGTTTCTAGGATAAGATTTGTTGGCAGCATGGGAGGACAATTGGCCTTGTGCATGGTGATTAACGTGGAAGGCTATAGTAATTAATGGTGTAAAACTTATCCACGTACGTGTCCTTACCTTGATATTTACTTAACGAGTACCCTTCCCACAATGGCATATTATGCCAGGTTGTGGGTGAGGGTATGACCTTCGTCTTAAGGAGGAAGAAGAAGACATTTTTTTTGTTGTATGATGATTTTTTTTAAAGTTAAAGTGATTGAAGAAAACAGGTTTTCCATGTTATATAACGCATTTGCAGTTGTTAGGGTTTGCAGATTTTGGCTCCAAAAATAGGTATTTTTCCTCCAAAATTCGTTATTTTGGAGGGAATGGGTGTTTTCTGGTTGGGACCACAATGCTTGAAAAGTTAACAAAATGTGACGGTATGATCTAAAGTGCTCGGTTTTGCATTTGTGGGGTCAAAAGTGAACACTTTGGGACCATTTTGCAACTAGCGTGTGTCCTATGGGACCAAAAGTGCACTTTTCTCTATATGAGATGAATACTAGTTGATACAGAGGATCTCACTTGATATATACAAGGTATCAATTCGTGCAATTATCAGCGCGTATGTTCAAAACCTACGATATTGTGCTTCTTCTTGTATTATAATGAAGGAGGGAGTAGGGGGAACGGTCGGCCCCGCTCTCCTCCCCAAGTTCTTATAGAGTACTAGTTGTCCACTCGCACGATGTGCAAGTCAGACTCATTTTAAAGTATAGTGAATGATACAAAATAATGATTTTTGATATGTGTAATGGGTATGTAGTATGTGAAGTATTTTTTCAATATGTATAAAAAACTGAAATAATTTTGCAGTAAAGGAGATGTGGTTTCCCCATTTTCTGAACATGGTCATTCTCTATAACCTGGATATAAATTATATTAAGAAAATTGTAAATATTTCAACAATGCATCGTATAGGATAGTAATCAAATATTCCGTAATTTAGTACTTTTCCAATCCTAATTCTGGAATTTTTGACAACTTTCCTAACAATTCTGGAGTTTACCCTCTATTTCTTTTGCCTTCAAGAGCTTCATAGCCTGACCTTGCAAAGAAGCATGAATTCGGTCGTCCTGAAACAAATAGAAAAACTTAGTTAGTATATGTAAAATGTGAATAACTGAAATATACATTGAGTATTTTTCCCCAACCTCTTTGTCTTGGAAGATATACTCGAAACTTGATACTTCATTTGTATTACCGAATGTAGGTATCTCATAAGTGTGCACCAGACGGACTCGCATTGCCCATATTGAAAAATGCATGCATTATTTATGCAGAGAGTTTCCTTTAATTTAACTTTAGTTATAATTCACAGGTTGGCGTAGACTTGTGATACGAATAACATGTTTGGTAAGTTTGTTTCTATTATGTTTCACAACAGCAGATACCCAATAATATGTTTGGTTGGTGCTGCTAAGTGAAGAATTTACCACTCAAATGATCGTACATCCCTTACAAATTATCCTACTTTCTTAAAATTGCCCCTCGCCAATAATCCAATTTGTATTTCCAATTCCATGTTTTAAACAAAAAATCACCAAACAATGCAAAATAAATCAAACAAAAAATCACCAACTAATCATACCATTGATGGGATTAAGCAGCTTGTAGAAAAGTTTTAATTTATTGGTGACCTCTCTTGTTAAAAAATAAAAGGAAAAAATATGTATCACCATGGTAATAGCTTCCACCTCAGAACCTGAGCTTCGAGAAAAACCAACGGTTCTTCCAAGTTTTAAACCTCTCCTTAAGCCTAGACTCGATCTCCCTGCAGGCCGTCACCTCTTTGATGCGTGAGACAACTGCGTCGGCGGAGTCAGCAACCTTGCTAGGGTACTTGAAAACGCCGGCAACGAGACAGTGGCTGTAAGGACGGTCGCGCATGCCGGCGTCAAAGTTCTTCACGATGGTTTCCTCGTGGACGGTTAAATCGCCTCCTTGGAAAAAGCACCTGCGCGAAGTAGAAGATGAAGAAATGACACGAGGGTTTCATCCACCTCATTTCATCCGCAACTAGAGGGTGAAGGGAATTTGTGTCAATTCATATTTAAGTGAATATTGTTAATAGAGTGAGATACCATATTCAGACCCCCCCTCCCCCCGCTTGAATAAGACATCCTATGTATTGCTAATGCTGAAACGGGCCTCAGGCTTTTCATGGGCCGAGGCAATTGCACGCAAACACATTAATCGCTATGTTAGGGGGTACTATCACGCCTATAATGCCCAACCAATCGCAGCCAAATTATTTGTAATAGTAGTGTAATTGTAATATTGTATGCTTGTCATATATATAAGTGAAATTCAGAAACTGTACATACCCACTAAAACATCATTACCTAGATAAAAATTACAGATGGTGGTCTAAAGTAGTGGGTGATTTCAATTTTTTGAAATAAGATAGTGGTTTATATTATATTTTATATAGTAGATATATATATATAATTGTAAAATATATATAGTAGAATTCAGAAACTGAACATACCTACTACAACACCATTACCTGGACGGAAGTTACATATGGTGGTCTAAAGTAGTGGGTGGTTTCAGTTTTTGAAATAAGATAGTCATTTATATTATATATATATATATATTATATAATATATATAAATATAAATATGTAAATTATCCATATGAGGTTTTTTTAATGTAAAAATTAAAAAAACGAATCTTAAAAAAATTCAATATAAATAATTAATAACAATGATAATAATAATAATAATAATAATAATAATATAATAATAATAATAATAATAATAATAATAATATAATAGTAATAATATTATATAACAAAACATAATATAACATAATTTATCATAATAAAATAGAATACGTATGATATAATTATATAATTTATAAATTATAATATAATATATATATAAAATATAAAAATATATAATATACACCACTTTCTTATTTAAAAAACTGAAACCACCCACTACTTTAGACCACCATCTGTAACTTCCTTCAGAGTGGGCATGAAACATATTTATGCAATAGGTGTTAGATGGAGACAACTATTATTTATGAATTAACTTTTATTTAAAATATATATTTCATACTTTTACTAATATATATATTTTTCTTAATGCGATTGAGGGTTAATGTGAATCCAACAAATTCATGTCATTTTACTAATTTTTCATATGAACACGTACATAAAAAACTATTAAAATATAAAATTGGGAAAATAAACTGTAAATTTTAATTTTCTTCAACAATTCACATTTTTTTATGAAAATATTATAATTATCTAAATATATCACAATTAAACTAACAAAAAAATATTTTATTTAAATTATTTTGTGTATATATACAATATGGATGTCTAATCGAAGATCGTAAAATAAGGATTAATTTGATATATTTTTCATCAAGAATTGAGCGGACATAGAAAAGTTATAAGCGTTTAAAATTTTAGATATAAAAGAAGAAGAAGAAAGAAAGAGAAAATTTATTATTGGTAGATGAGAAATTATGATGGACTATAACTCCCCAAATTACATTGCAGTGTTAAATGGGAAAACTGTCCTACCCTATTTTTATGGAGAAAGTGGAAAACACCTTCCCTATTTTTATGGAGAAAGTGGGAAACTAAATTTTTAAAGAATAAAAAAAATATAAATTGTTGGTATTAATTATGGGGGAGATACGTATTTTTTTTCCTTTTTTAGCAACTCACCTTTAATATTAAGAGTTGATTATTGCATCTCAATACATTGCGTTGGTTATTAAAAAATATATATATGTGAATGTATATGTTGTGTATAGGGGCGTGAGTGGTCACATTTTTCTTTTAGAAGTAAACTAATGACATTTAAATGTATGAATATTAATCTAATGCATTACTAATATTAAAGAAGACTGTTGTGCATTATTAACTATTATATATACAAACCCATTATATTTAAGGTAATATTAGCTTATAATATAATAGTGTGTACAGAAATAAAAGTTGTGTATCATGGTGTTTAATGTGTTATATTGCTTAGGAGACAGTATTTAAATATTATCACATTATAACTATTTAATAAAAGTATCAAATAGGGTGATAGCTAGTTGGTGAAATTCCCTTCCCTTATGTTCAGAAAATTGCACTAAAAATTAAGATAATAATTGTTTTTTGAAAATATTTTAATTACACTATATATTTGAAAATATTCACATAAATTCACATCGATAATCGACACATAACTTACATTAAAATCCTATTTGTAGTTCTTATAATAAATTATACTCAGAAGTCCTAGAGTAAATTCTACTCGTAAAATTAACAAAATTAAAATACCTTTTAGTATCTCTTATCTTTTGTACTTTTCTTTCATATAACGTACAGGTGATACGAGTAGACTCGGTCCCTTGATAGCTCCTCCTGTAAAATTAAGTAAAAACACTTTGTTCCCCAGAAACTCATTAGTCTTGACAACTGAATAAATAACTTGACCTTAAAGATTCTAAAAAATAAACCTTTAAAATACCCTTTAAAGAAAATCAATTAAAAATGTAAACAAGAAAGTTTGCTGCTTTTGGTTTTGGGGTATTACAAGCACAAACCTTAGGATTGGTATTTTATGGAAGAACATATGATTTATGTGACTTTATATTCTAAGATGTGGTATGTGATATTGATGGCTTAATTGCATGTTAGGATCCTATTTCCCTTTGTCTGCAATTACAATATCACGACTTTGATCCAACTTGGAGTGAGAGACAAGAGTGGATTAGAGGGGACGGTTGATTTGAGTCTTAATTTTGGGATGCTTTTGCCTTAATTGTTGTTGATATTATCATGTTCATATATGTCGGTCTATAGCATAATGAATTTGACGATGTATTAGCCCCTAAATCCTTGAACTCGTTAACCCCGGAAGCATAGGTAGAGATTTACCTCCTTGTGAGGCTAAGACACATCCGCCCGGGAGTGTGGGTTATCCCTCACATTTTGACCTTGTTTAATGAATTGCACCCATCTTAGGAGTGAAATGGTTGTAATTCTAACTCATCGACCCGAGAAACGAGTTAAAGGTTCTCTCTTGGGGGAATGTTTCCATTTTTTTGAAGGATTGACAATCGTTCCCCTTAAAGTTTACACTAGAATCTCATGGACCACTAGATACCAACCTTTTTGGAAGGCTGGAGGGAAACCAACACCTTGGCACTTTTTTAGCATTATTATCTTTTGTTTGTTACTTGTTTGTTTGTTGAGTTAAATACACACACCATCACCTTATCATTTTGCTAAACTTGAAACCGACCATCGACTTAGCCAATTTGTACTGAAATCCTCCTTGTGGGTTCGACAATCGTTTATACTATCACTGCTATATTATTGTACGCTTGCAACTATAAAAAGGAAACATGGCTTAAAAACCCACATTTTCTGAGGCAAGATCAGTATATGAGATCCGTTAAGAACTGATCTGACTTCCGAAAAGTGTACGAGATCAGAGCTGAAACTTATCTTTAGCCCAAGAAGTATCCGAGATCAGTTAAGAACTAATCTTACTTCCAAAAAGTGTACGAGATCAGAGCTGAAATTGATCTCTAGCCCCGGAAGTATCTGAGATCAATTAAGAACTAATCTGACTTTTAAAAAGTGTATGAGACCAGAGCTGAAACTGATCTCTAGCCCAGAAAGTATCCGAGATCAGTTTCCCAGAAGTGTACGTGATCCGAGCTGAAACTGTTCTCTAGCCCAGCAAGTATTCGAGATCAGTTAAGAACTGATCTGACTTCCGAAAAGTGTATGTGACTCATCTCTAGCCCAATAAGTATCCAAGATCAGTTGAGAACTGATCTGACTTCTGAAAAGTGTACGAGACCAGCGCTAAAACTGATCTGTAGTCCAAGAAGTATCCGAGATCAGTTAAGAACTGATCTGACTTCTGAAAAGTGTACAAGATCAGAGCTAAAACTGATCTCTAGCCTATGAAGTATCCGAGATCAGTTAAGAACTGATTTGACATCCAAAAACCGATCTCTAGCCCAGAAAGTGCCCAAGATCAGATAAGAGCTGATCTAACTTCTGAAAAGTGTACGAGATCAGAACTGAAACTTCTTTTGCACTAATTGATCTTTCTTTCCAAATACCGTTTGCCTCCTTAAGCATGTTAAAAAGGGTAGTTGATTACAAGATAGTACATACGTAGTACTCCCCCCTCTAGGTTCACTTCATGGAGCATGAAATAGATTCTCCGTACGAGCTGAGTCGTTACAGTTCTTGGGGTACTATGAATGCATAATGTACTCCCATCCAGGTTCACTGCATGGAGCATGAAGTGGATTCTCAACACGAGCTTGGTCTTTGCCGTTATTTCGATTTTGAAAAATGTGATTTTCGTCTTAAGTGTACTACTTATTTATCCTTCCTTCCTTTGCCTTTAAATATTTATTTTAAAGGGCTTTTCACATCTGAAATCATTGTTCCCCGCAATAGCTAAACTGATCACTTATGAGCTTGCGAGTTGTTGTGAATGCACAACATTCTCCCTCCCCTAGTCAGTTCAGGGAGTGCAAGAATGGTCATTCCTGTTCTGGGCCGCGGGAAAGCTCAAGCTCAAACTGTGGCTTACATCCTTAGGGAAACCCTCCATGTTCTGGGGCTGCGGGCAAGCAGAGCTCAAGTCCTTAGCTTGCATCTTGAGGGAAATCCTCACTGTTCTGGGGCCGCAGGTGAGCAGCGCTCAAACTCCTTAGTTTACATCCTTCGAGAAATCCTCTCTGTTCTGGGGCCGCAGGAGAGTAGAGCTCAGGTCATTGGCTTGCATCCTTAGGGAAATCCTCCATGTTTTGTGGCTACAGGCGAGTAGAGTTGAATCCTTGGCTTGGATCCTTAGGGAAATCCGCTATGTTCTATGGCCGCAGGTGAGTAGAGCTCAAGCCCTTGGCTTTCATCCTTAGGAAAATTCTCCCTGTTCTGGGGCCGCGGGCGAGCAGAGCTCAAACCGTTGACTTGCATCCTTAGGGAAATCCTCCCTGTTCTAGGGCCACGGGCGAGCAGAGCTCAAACCCTTGGCTTGCATCCTTAGGGAAATCCTCCATGTTCTGTGGCCGCGGGTGACCATAGCTCAAGCCCTTGGGTTCCGATCTCGGGTCCAACCGAACTGAATCAACCCCTTGGACAATTCCAGTGCGGAATCTATGAGCATTTTACAATATAAAATATAAATAAATCACAATACTAATAACAACCAAGTAATCTATTTATTTTTAATTTTATTGTTTGCATAATAGTGTAACATGAAATAGTGCTCCCTGTGCAACTAAAGGATATATAGTCCCAAGTTAATGTGTTCTTTACTACACAAATTCCATCATCAAATATTTTTTGAGCTCCTGTTCAGCATGTATAAAATCACGGTTTGTATCTTCAGGAATATATGTTAGGAGATATCTCTCATACCGTAAAGAAATATATATCTCATGAACTTAAGAAATTTGATCAAATCAAGAGTAAGTATCCCAAAGCGCATATCATATCAGACCCTGATAATGAAGCAAAACATTAATGGAGTCATGTCCCTGAATCCAGTTTAAGCATTAACCATGCTCTTAATCAACAAAGCAAACTAGCACAGCTCGCAAACAGAGATCTCGAGCAATCAGTACCAAAATTATGTAAAAACTCATGCAATCAGCACTAACCACCTGATTCGATTGTTCAAGAATAATCGGTAGAATTGTGCATTCAACACCTCCAAAATTCAACAAACGTGCAATCAGCACTATCCAGCAAGTTCGCATAACATGTGCAAGTGCAGTCAACACCACCCAACACACAAGAGAGGGATATATGAAAAACCTAGACCGAATTCTAGAGAATCCAGAGCTGGTAAAATATTAGGGTTGCATTCCTACGAGTCCACTAACTTTGGAGCTCTAATTTCCTTGTTAAAGACCCTGCGCTGAGGGCAGAATGCATGTTCAAGGCAGAAGTTATTCTGGAATGAGAAAATGTTGGAGTGATAAGCTTCTGCAACTAAAATAAACGTTGGTTCAGGATTTGAGACAAAACCGATTCAGTTGTAAGAGTTCCGGTTGAATACAAAACAAATCGGCTCGGGCAATCAAAGAGAGGAAGACTGGTTCACTTAACCGAAATAGTAGATGTTACAAAATATATTGTATATATTCGTACATCATTTATCTTGTCATTTATCAAAAATAGTCTTGAACTTTATTGTATATTATTTAGTATTATAATATGTAGTTTTATTATATGTAGTTAATATTCTGTTATATTTACTAACATTAACTAATAAAATCTCTTCTAGATGTGTTTGGATTTGTTTCCTTATGTGTAGTGTTGCAAATAAAGAAGTCAAAGTCAAACATGGACTTAAACAAGGAAGATCTTGGATTTTAATTATTCACAATCAGCGACAAACTGTTGAAGGGAAGTAGCTAGATTATTTCATTGATTATAAGATCATACCGAGTGAAGAATATTTCAGAATCAGAATCAGGATCAGAATCATCGAAGAAGATCTTTAAAGATTTAAGGAAGATACACTTTCCATCCAGGGATCTTTGAGCATCCATTCTGCACGTGATCATGAAGGAATTGAGTTTCAAAAGGATCTAATCCAAGATGCGAAATGGAATAACTTCCATAACAGTTCGTGAATCATTGAGACCAGAAAGACGAATAAAGGAATGAGTATCCGATCTAGATTCAGTGTAGATTATGTTCAGATTCGAACATAGTTGATTCCCAAGTATTGAGAGTCTATATATACTCTAGGTGTCTCATATGCTCGACACTCTTTACCGCTTGTTAGATTATTTGAGATAATTGAGTCGTAGAGTCATACACTTAGACTCTCTGGCTTTATTGTAATTGTTCGTCTGGGAGGTGTGAACATTGACACCAGTCGCGAGATTTTGTGAGCACAAGGAGGAATTCTGTGTGCAAAATTCAACTAAGGGATTGGGTGGTCCGATAAATCTTTTGAAGGGTAAATATAGTGTTTGGTTGATAGATATGAGGAAGTCCTAGTCTTGATAATTCAGGGATCGAGTCCAAACTTGTATCATTATAAGGGATTGCAACACTTGTTCTAATGATAAGATCTGAGGGAAAGAAGCGATTCTCCCTTTCGTAAACATTTAACACGTTTGCTTCTGCTGTCTTTATTTATTTTACTTTACTTTTAGTACCTTACATATTGATTTATATTATATGTTCGTACATCTGGTATAGGACATTGTTGAGCGCACAGTGATAGGACTATTCACCGTGTTTCTATTCGGACAACTTGTACAAACATCGAGCAAGACGTACTTGGAATAAGCCCTTTTTTAAGTAGAAACCCTAGGTTTGCTTCAGCGCCGTAATTTTTGGACTTGCTTGACTTGGCATAGTGACCTAGTGATCTTAGCAGCAAACATAGTAGAATCGGCAACAACTTCACCGGAGAACAAAGAGAGGACGCCAGTGATCCTAACCTGACTTCTTCTAACACAAACCGCAACTCGTCGGAACTTGGTGAGTGGCACGGTGACTCAATGACATTGTTAGGGTCTTACTTAAGCAAAAGGAAGCTGATGGCAGAATCCCCAAATACCATTTCCATCTTGATAGTCAATTGTCGTGCCAAATTTGAGTTACATCAATTTAAAGAATGAAGAGCTCCAAAATTGGGACAAAATAGAAGAATAGCCACCACTTCAGGTGGGCTTCCGGTTACGAGAATGCACTCCACCTCTCCATCTCTCTATTTCTCTTTCTTCTTCGTTTTCCAAAAATCTGTTGTGCAGACTCCACTACTTCACTTCATGCTTTGTTTTTGTTGATCAACTTGATTATTTAATTAGTATTCAACCTTCCATTTTCTCTCCAATTCCTAGCAACTCCCACCTACTATGACAATTGACCTTCATTTCTCTCTATTTTCTTGACTTCGGAAACTGGTCTCGTGTGCGTACGAGAATCCCAAAACTGTTGGCAAATCCTCACATCTTAGCTCAAATTTCCAATAAATGGTGCCCTTTCCAAAAAGGTGTAATAGACAAAGCCTTATTTAGAATTCAAGATGGAGACAACATTTTTAGTTTAAATTTATGTCGATGACATCATATTTGGTTCAACTGACAAAGAGCTGTGCATAAAGTTATTTCAACTCATGCAGAGTAAATCCGAAATGAGTATGATTGAAGAGCTTAGCTTCTTTCTTGGACTTCAAGTATGACAATTGGATGATGTCATCTTCATCAGTAGAGTTAAGTACACCAAGGAGCTACTTAAGAGATTCGACAAAGATAACTGCTCCTCTATAAGCACTCCAATGAGTATAGCTACAAGACTTGATAAAGATGAAGATGGGGAAGATGTTGAGATCACAAAGTATAGAAGATTGATTGGTTCACTTCTATATCTTACAGCAAGCACACATGACATCTTGTTAGATGTAGGAGTCTGTGCATGCTTTCAAGCAGCCTCAAAGGAGTCTCACCTCTTTACAATGAATTTTTTTTTGAGATATCTCAAGGGTACAGCTGAAATAGAACTATGGTATCCAAGAGATGGAGGATTCGAACTGTAGAGATATTCTGTCTCTTAACTTCACAAAATGAAAGATTGACCGCAAAAGAACAAGTGGCACTTATCAGTTTCTAGGAAATAGACTTGTCTCTTGGTTTAGCAAGAAGTAGTAATGAATTGTAATGTCTAAAGCATAGACAAAGTACATTGATGTAGGAAGTTGCTTTTCTCAGATACTGTGGATACAACAACAGTTGAAGGACTATGCGATAATTGCAAGAGAAACTCTCATAATTTGTGATAACATATCTACAATTGCTACCACACATAATCCAGTTCTTCATTCAAGGACCAAGCATATAGAAGTAAGACATCACTTCATTCACGATCATGTGGAGAAGATATATGTAAAACTTGGAGAGATCCACACAGACATAAATTTAGCTGATATTTTCACTAAAAGTTTGTGTGAATCATGTTTCAATATGCTTCGGACCGAATTGGGGATGTTATGATTATAGAAAAACCCCCGTAAGAGAAAGCTTATGTAGGAAATTACACTACTGACTGGAAACACTTGTAAGAAATTACGTTTTTACACTTACTGGAGTGAGGGGGAATGCTGTAAGAAATCAGTGGTGATTTACTGAATGATTACTACAAGTAAGGTACTATATACAAGATTTTCTGTAAGAAGCACGCGGTGATTCGCAAGATGCCTACTGCAAGAAGGCTCCTCTATGAGGTTACCAAAAGTAATAAACAGTGATTTGTTGCATACTTACTGTATATGAGCATACAATGAAAAAACTTAGTTTATGCAGCTCTGCTAACAACAATAAATGCATTCAGCATCATTTCTTAACATTTATATTTCCTCGTAACACTTAGTTGTCGAACCTTAAAACTTGTCAATTTTAAGTGAGAAATAATCCTTATCTAAAACATCAAAGGTTTTCCCGCATTTAATGTGCATGTCATTTACTGCGGCACCACGGTTACATTTTGCAAAGTAATTATATTTTGTATCTGAACCAAAAATAGCATTAAATCTCAGCCACTAATTCAAATTCACCTTTTTATCCGTGAATCTGAACCGCCAAAAATTACACAAATTTCTTCACCGAAAATACCGAAGGTCGTTCCTATCATATCAGTGAATTTACTCTTTATAACTCATCTTCCTTGTGAAAGAAACCCTAAAGTTCAAATCTTCAAAACCTCTCTAAAAATATATTAACAATGTCGAAGAAATCTACTCGAACCAAGAAGACTCCAAAATTCGTCGAAGGACGCCTTGCTTCTTTAGACCATCTTAGGGTAAGGATGGCGTAGAAGAGAAGAAGCATTCAGTTGATTGAATCAATCTTCAGGAAACTGGAGATCAATCGTTTGCTTGACTTTGTTGGTGCGACGCTCCAACGTACCAAAAATAGATGGTGGAGAATACTACAAAACTGATAGGTCACCAGATCGCAGGAGGGTGAACCTGAATCCATCACATGCACACTGAGGAATACATCAATCACAATCAACCCCAGATGTCTAGCCAAAATCTTCAAGATGATGGAGGAAGGGCTGTCTTCGGATGCTTCAGAAGTTATGGCGACGATTGCCTACTGGACTGCTGGTATACTTTTACCAAGAACCAGCAAGCCAAGAGGGTGCATGAATCATTTGCCAAAATCACCTTTGCCAACGAATTTGAATATATGCACTACATCTTCAGCAGATGTGTCGAATGCAGAACTAGGAGTTATGACAAGTGTACAACTCTCAGATTCAGATTAATGATGACCGTTTGGAAGGAGGAACATGATAACTGCCCACAGTTCCTGTTCGTAAGACTCATTGAGGAGCTGACGAAAGTTAAGGACCAGAAATTGTATGGGATTGTCCTGACCTACAACTTCTATGCGTTGGAGGTAGGTATAGAGGGTAGACATGCCCTAGGCATTGGGAAGTAGATTGGAGACACTGAAGAGGCTGTGAAAAAGAAGCAAGAAGGCACTTCTTCTGCTGGGAAAAATATTAAAGATATTCCCCAAATGCAGCAGTATTTCCTTTCTCACCAGAAGGTAATGGCGGCAAAACCCCCAACCAAAAAGAGTAGAACTTAGCATAAGCTACTACATCACGTTCCCTTGCTGGTAGAAGAAGAGGAAGTGGAAGTGGTAGATCCTGGCGACCAGCCCCTGCAGCACAAGAGAAAGAGGGTGGTAAAAATCTATATCAAGAGAGCATAGTCAGGAAACTGTTCGATGAGCCTGAACTGACATCCATTGGAGGAAGATTACCCTCTCCAAAAATGAACAACAACCACAACCTCAGGAAGCAGAGGATGAAGACGAAACTTTTGTGGAATGTATACTAGAAGAGAAGATGCAGAGGTACTGTATATGCCGCTTGAATAGGATAAGGTTGTATCCTGCCATTATGGACTGGAACAATTGGGCCGAGGATGAACAGTGGGTCATCAACTAGGCAGCAACTGATGGCATTGATGAGTTGACGTCCACGGATTTTGGTGGTCACATAAGGGTGATTCGGAGGATTTTCCTTGAAGAGTAGGAAGCTCATAAATGCCCTACATGACAAACTTCTTTAAAGGCCAAGAATATATAAAACAAATAGGCTCGCCAAGTCACAAAGGAAAGCATGATTGAAGCCCTACAGGAGGAACGAATGCTGCATTACAAGGCGAAGGAAGCAACTCACGGCAACCTGCTATTGGGGTATACTAAAAGTTTAGCTTTAGTATAAGTGGGAGATTGTTGGGGTATACTGTAAAGCAAACTTTTGTTGGGCTTTG
>JAUEKW010032899.1:20000-22500 GCA_032274785.1 Ajuga reptans
CATCGGTAGAATTGGAATTTGGAATGATGAGCAATTGGATTGGAGTATATTGAGATACAGAAAAAAAAAGAAGTATTGTACAGAAAAAGAAGACTATTTGTTTTGTGCTTTGCTAGGTCTGGTATACGAAAAAAGCCTATTTGACAATGTTTACAATGAAACTTACCAAAGAGCTTCGTTTTTCAAACTCTGACTTTTCCACAAATACAAGAAAAAAGAGTAGGCCCTTCCTAATGTAACTTACTATTCTATTCAATTTGGGTTAGGTCGGATTTTTTCACCGGGTTCATGTCATGATTTTTACTTCAAAAAAATTCACTAGGATTAGGTATATCAAAGAAAAGGAGTATCACTAACTCTTTGATCGTGAACAGGAAAAGAAGAAAAATTCGTATGTAATTCACCTACGCAGATTAATGAAGAAGAATAGGTTTGGTTATCCGATATTGGAAAAATATCGATTTGGACTCATTGAAATGTTTTTTTGTTTTCAGTTTCATGCTCTGCTATGAACGATCCCTGTGAGCGAGCTTGCGGGAATGATTTTATTTCGATGAACCAACCGACCGGCGAGTTACAAACAACAAACAATAATGAGGAAACAAAAACTATACAATTTTTTTATTTTATATTTATAGGGCTATACGGACTCGAACCGTAGACCTTCTCGGTAAAACAGATCAAACTGATTATTATCGAAATGATTCGAACTGTTTCAAAGACCCAACATGCATTTTTTTGCATTGGGCTCTTTCATTAACTGATATAAATATCAGCTAGTCCGCCATATTTTTTCTTGACAGAAAGATAATGAGATGGCTCCATGTGCTCTGATTCATTATTGGGATTCTGATCCAGGAGCAATACCAAAGTGTTTCAAAGAAGGGTTACCTTGACGTAGGTCTGCCTCCGGCCTAGATCAACCTAAGTTAAATGGAGTCTCTATCGCTCTGCTCAAAGAGTCAAATATGAAACTTCATACACCTTAAAGTTCATAGGACGAAAAGAGATTTTTTTGAGGTCCTTATACTCATTATGCCTAGCATTGCATGGACTGGGTATTCACCTTATCAATTATCAAATCAATGATGGGTTCTATTTGGCGCTTAAATGGGCACCCCAATCAGACCGAACCCAATATTTGTCAGGCTATTGTTCCCTCGAAGCCATGGAGTAAGACATCGATTTCTCAATAAGATCATAAGATCAATTCTGTTGATTGCATGATGGACTTCCCTGAAAAACATTGGCGCGCGTGTAAACGAGGTGCTCTACCAACTGAGCTATAGCCCTTGTGCTTGTGATAGATATTTTATCATGTAGATAATTTCTTGTCAAGATGAATATTCCACGATCCAACCATGATAGCTCTCTGATCTGTTTCCTGCCAAGGATTGGTATTGCTTAGAAGTAATATTACATCTATAATCCATCGATGTGTCCCATTTCTTTCTCTTTGTGATGATAAATTACCTACTTAACCCAGCGGTTAGAGTATTGCTTTCATACGGCGGGAGTCATTGGTTCAAATCCAATAGTAGGTAGAACTTATTAGATACCGGATTCAACGGTATCTAATAAGTTTTTCTACCAACCTTTTTTTTATTGATTTTGTATCTTTTCCATCCCCACACTACTCGTATTCTTGTTCTTGAATTTTTTTTTATTTTTTTTTTTTGTTGCATCAGAATCCGATTACACTTGATTGTATTCAATCGGCAGAATCCCAGAATCCCAATGGGTTGTATAAACAGAAAGAACTTATTTTTATTATTCGGACGCACAAACTAGTTACGAAATTACATTGATAGCCTCTACTCGCGTCCTAGCTCGTCTGAGAGCTAGATTTGCCTCAATTGTTTGTCTCTTGCCTTCAGCTCTCCTCAAGTTAGCTTCAGCTATTTCAAGAGTTCGCTGAGCTTCTTGCAGATCAATGTCACTACCCTTCTCCGCATCATTTACTAAAATAGTGATCTCATTATTGCCTATTCTAGCGAAACCACCCATCAGAGCCATCGTTACCCATTGGTCGTTAAGGCGTATTCTCAAAATACCTATATCTACAGCTGTGGCAATAGGGGCGTGATTTGGTAATACGCCAATTTGACCACTATTAGTAGATAAAATGATTTCTTTCACTTCTGAATCCCAAACAATTCGATTAGGAGTCAGTACACAAAGATTTAAGGTCATTTCTTCAATTTGCTCTCCACTTCTAAGTTCATAGCCTTCGCGGTAGCTTCATCGATGTTACCTACCAAATAAAAGGCCTGCTCAGGAAGACCATCTAATTCTCCGGAAAGGATCAATTGAAACCCCCTAATTGTTTCCGCTAGACCAACATATTTCCCTGGGGAACCGGTAAATACTTCTGCTACGAAGAAGGGTTGTGATAAGAAACGCTCAATTTTTCTTGCTCTTGCTACGGTTAAACGATCCTCTTCGGATAATTCGTCCAACCCAAGGATAGCTATAATGTCTTGAAGTTCTTTGTAACGTT
>JAUEKW010032899.1:27500-33668 GCA_032274785.1 Ajuga reptans
TTAACTGAGGCTGTTCAAACAGGCATAGGTCAACTAAATGGTATTCCCATAGCAATTGGGGTTATGGATTTTCAGTTCATGGGGGGTAGTATGGGATCCGTAGTAGGCGAGAAAATCACCCGTTTGATCGAGTATGCTACTAATAGATCTCTACCTGTTATTATAGTGTGTGCTTCCGGGGGAGCGCGCATGCAAGAAGGAAGTTTGAGCTTGATGCAAATGGCTAAAATATCTTCCGCTTCATATAATTATCAATCAAATAAAAAGTTATTCTATGTATCAATCCTTACATCTCCTACAACCGGTGGGGTGACAGCTAGTTTTGGTATGTTGGGGGATATCATTATTGCCGAACCCAATGCTTACATAGCATTTGCGGGTAAAAGAGTAATTGAACAAACATTGAATAAGACAGTACCTGATGGTTCACAAGCGGCTGAGTATTCATTCCAAAAGGGCTTATTTGATCCAATCGTACCACGTAATCCTTTAAAAGTCGTTCTGGGTGAGTTATTTCAGCTCCACGGTTTCTTTCCCTTGAATCAAAATTCAATCAAGTAGAGTATTAAGTTCAATTATTTTATTTGTGGCAAACAAGTATTTAGTTTATAGGAATCAAAGTAAAAATAAGAAAAATGGGGTTTTCTTTGGTGACATAAGATTAAATTGTAGGAAGAATCAGAAGTTTCAGATAATTACTTTTTGTTTTTTCCTCCAGATCTTTTTTTTTTTACCTATATTCATGATTAGTAATCAA
Organism: Ajuga reptans; assembly: GCA_032274785.1. NCBI lineage: Eukaryota > Viridiplantae > Streptophyta > Magnoliopsida > Lamiales > Lamiaceae > Ajuga > Ajuga reptans. Next base: position 28,258 of record JAUEKW010032899.1, read on the forward strand.
GAATCCTCTATCAACAGGATAAAAGAGTGAATTCTTCCTTCCGCGAAATTAGGAAAATAAAAAGAATTTCATGTTTCCTTCTTACGTATGTATATATAATTCAAATATAATATATAATTCAAATATAGAAAATATAGAATAGGAGTCTTGCATATTTCTATATCTCCCGAGAACCCCCATTTTTACTAAGAATCCCCGTTGGATCGGAGTCTAACGAATCTTTCAGGAATTCATAAGCAACTCTTTCTTTCTTAGAAGATAAGAAAGAACAAGAATAATAAATAATAAAGTGGATTATCATACATATATTTCATGTAGAAAGGTGAATAAGTACGAATAAGTACATTTATTGAGTTCTACATTCCTTGCACTTATTATATACTTATAATAGATATACTTATTACTTATCATAAGATATCTTTATAACAAACAGGTACAAATATTAAATCGAGGTACCCATTCTATGACAACTCTCAATTTACCTTCTATTTTTGTGCCTTTAGTGGGCCTAGTATTTCCGGCAATTGCAATGGCTTCTTTATCTCTTCATGTTCAAAAAAACAAGATTGTCTAGATTCGATGAGACCAAATCTCATTCATTTTTTTTTTTTCAAGATTTGGACTTGGATCATAATCCAGATATCTATTGAGTGGAATATGGTACAACATGTGGCTTCCTCCGAATACAAATGAAAGAGCTGTTATGCATGCGGAAACATGATATATGGCTAAATGCATTATAGCTATTTTAAAATAGATCCACAGATGTCTGGAATGGAAAGTCAATGTATCTATATGTATGTAGATATCCATAGTGGGATCATATGAAGAAGGGGATGCTCTTATTTATCAATTCGATGAATTACTCCTAACGGTTCACATCATAATAGTGCTAGTTGATGAGAGTTACTTCGGGAACAAAAAATGTCAAGTCAAATTCATTTGGGTTATTCTCTCAATTCCAATAAAATGCAACTGGATCTAGTATGAGCTGGCAATCAGAACGTATATGGATAGAACTTATAATGGGGTCTCGAAAAACAAGTAATTTCTGCTGGGCCTTTATCCTTTTTTTAGGTTCACTAGGATTCTTATTGGTTGGAACTTCCAGTTATCTTGGCAGGAATCTGATATCTTTATTTCCTTCTCAGCAAATCCTTTTTTTTCCACAAGGGATTGTGATGTCTTTTTATGGGATCGCAGGTCTGTTCATTAGCTCCTATTTGTGGTGTACAATTTCGTGGAATGTAGGTAGTGGTTATGATCGATTCGATAGAAAAGAAGGAATAGTTTGTATTTTTCGTTGGGGATTTCCTGGAATAAATCGTCGCATCTTCCTCCGATTCCTTATGAGAGATATCCAGTCGATCAGAATAGAAGTTAAAGAGGGTATTTATCCTCGTCGTGTCCTTTATATGGAAGTCAGAGGCCAGGGAGCCATTCCCTTGACTCGTACTGATGAGAATTTAACTCCGCGAGAAATTGAAAAAAAAGCGGCTGAATTGGCCTATTTCTTGCGCGTACCAATTGAAGTATTTTGAAATGAACTGAAAAAAAAGATGCTTTCTCAACATGAGGGAAATAACTCAAGACTCCTCTTTATTTTTTAATAACTATAACAAAACTTAACTGAAGGTTCCTCAGAACGCTCATTCGAGCCAAAGCAGACATATATGGAACAACCATAAAACAAAGCAGTTTTTGTCCACCAAAAGAATTTTTTATGCGTATGGAAATCAACTCAACTCAATTCAGTAACAAAACAAGTAACAAGTCTAATAAGTATGGATTCATCACATATATAAGAATCAGAACAGAACATTTATAAGAATCAGAACAGAACATTTCAGAATCCAGAATGCATCTTTTTAGGTCCAATATTTTTTAATTGATACCTTAGATACAAATGGATCATATCTTAAAAATTCTTTCTCTTTTCTTTTGTCAATCGACCTTTCTTTTTATCCTTTCTTTTGCTTTTTGATGACCAAATGATTGGATCTCTTATAACTATCCAATTTTTCTTTTGTTTTGCCACCCATTTTTGATTTCATCATCACCATCAATATTCTTCAGAAATTTCCCTCAATTATTCCTGGGCTATGGGGGGTAGTCAGTGAAACTTTTCGAAATATTTTGATTTCATTTAAGGGGAGTTCCTTCGTCTCGAAATCCGAATAATATTCATTACTTGAAGTGGCTCTTTCGGGCATTTATCGAAAGGATGCAATTGCTTACAATTTTACCAATTGAGATATCTGGAAACAATATTTTATTATTTCTTCATTTGAAGCGGCCCTTATTCTATTTTTCTATTTCTATATTCTTTCTAGATCCAATGACTAACAAATTCATTACAAATAAAAAAAGGGAATAGATCCATAGGTTCGATACCTTGTTATAGAACTCATGTTTCATAGAAATATTAGATCGGATAGAGTCGACGAATGAGGTGGGTTCATTAACAATTCACAGATAAAAAATGGCAAAAAAGAAAGCATTCACTTCCCTTCCATATCTTGCATCTATAGTCTTTTTGCCTTGGTGGATCTCTCTCTCATTTCATAAATGGCTGGAATCTTGGGTTACTAATTGGTGGAATACTAGGCAATCCGAAACTTTTTTGAATGATATTCAAGAAAAGAACATTCTAGAAAAATTCATAGAATTAGAAGAACTGTTCCTCTTGGACGAAATGATAAAGGAATACCCGGAGACACATATACAAAAGATTCGTATAGGAATCCACAAAGAAACGATCCAATTAGTCAAGATGCACAATGAGGGTCATATCCATACGATTTTGCACTTCTCGACAAATATAATCTGTTTCGCTATTCTAAGTGGTTATTCTATTCTGGGTAATGAAGCACTTTTTATTCTTAATTCTTGGGTTCAGGAATTCCTATATAACTTAAGCGATACAATAAAGGCTTTTTCTATTCTTTTATTAACTGATTTATGTATCGGATTCCACTCACCCCATGGTTGGGAACTAATGATTGGCTCTGTCTACAAAGATTTTGGATTTGCTCATAATGATCAAATTATATCTGGTCTTGTTTCCACTTTTCCAGTCATTCTAGATACAATTTTAAAATATTGGATCTTTCGTTATTTAAATCGTGTATCTCCGTCACTTGTAGTGATTTATCACTCAATGAATGACTGAAAAATAATCCACTGATATTAATCCAATCCTAATGTTTGTTACTTTGTACATAAACAAACCATTAAAAATCTGACTCACTCTTTCGATTTCTACCCATCCAGGGGATTCCTCCTATATTCCAGTAAAATTATTCCAGTACAATAGCAGAATCGTGGATAGGGAACTATACTAGCAACCTACCTAATTTATTGTAGAAATTTTCGGGATCAATGATTGGACTATGCAAACTAGAAATACCTTTTCTTGGATAAAGGAACAGATGACTCGATCCATTTCCGTATCGATCATGGTATATGTAATAACTCAGACATCCATTTCAAATGCATATCCCATTTTTGCGCAGCAGGGTTATGAAAATCCACGAGAAGCGACTGGGCGTATTGTATGTGCCAATTGCCATTTAGCTAATAAGCCCGTGGATATTGAGGTTCCACAAGCGGTACTTCCCGATACTGTATTTGAAGCGGTTGTTAGAATCCCTTATGATATGCAACTGAAACAAGTTCTTGCTAATGGTAAAAAAGGGGCTTTGAATGTGGGGGCTGTTCTTATTTTACCTGAGGGATTCGAATTAGCTCCCCCCGATCGTATTTCTCCCGAGATGAAAGAAAAGATAGGCAATTTGTCTTTTCAGAGCTATCGCCCCACTAAAAAAAATATTCTTGTGATAGGTCCTGTTCCTGGTCAGAAATATAGTGAAATCGCCTTTCCTATTCTTTCCCCGGACCCTACTACTAAGAAAGACGTTCACTTCTTAAAATATCCCATATATGTGGGCGGGAACAGGGGAAGGGGTCAGATTTATCCTGACGGGAGCAAGAGTAACAATACAGTCTATAATGCTACAGCAGCCGGTATAATAAGCAAAATCATACGTAAAGAAAAAGGGGGGTATGAAATAACCATAGTGGATGCATTGGATGGACATCAAGTGGTTGATATTATACCTCCAGGACCGGAACTTCTTGTTTCAGAGGGTGAATCTATCAAGCTTGATCAACCATTAACGAGTAATCCCAATGTGGGTGGATTTGGTCAGGGAGATGCAGAAATAGTACTTCAAGATCCATTACGTGTCCAAGGTCTTTTGTTCTTCTTGGCATCTGTTATCCTGGCCCAAATCTTTTTGGTTCTTAAAAAGAAACAGTTTGAGAAGGTTCAATTGTCCGAAATGAATTTCTAGATCCACAGATTTATCAACATCAAGTTGGTAAAAAGAGCAAAATTTTTGTTGATCGATGCAATTACGTATGATCCAAAAAAAATCATGAAAAGCCTTTGTTTATACTCTTTTTCTGCGAGATGTTAGGAATTTTTTTGGTTACCCCCCCCTTTTTTTCAATCCCAAATTGGAGTGGTGTGACTATGTCACTTAGAATCAAATTAGAATAGATAATAGACATAAACAGAAGTAGGAGGAAAATATAAAACAGGGGATAAAAGAAAGGAACAAATGATTCTAGGAGGGATTACGCATCTTCCTAATCTTCGACACAAGAAAAGGAATTTTCTACCCCTTTCTTGTGTCGAAATAATAATGATTCTTGATCTCGTTCGTTAAAGATTCCTATTCTTATTTTAAGATTTTATTTTCCGGGTTTATCGGAATCCCTTTTTGTTTCGATTTATAAGTATAAACCTAAAAGAAGTAGCGGACAAACAAAATAAAAAAAAAATTTGAACTTTGATGAGTAAATAGAGTAAGGTTCTATTAGGATAGAAATGATTTGCATGATATTTCATTTACAGAAATCCATATCATATTATGTCATCTAAGAAATCGATTGATTCTTTCTTTCTTCTGACTTCGGAAGAATCGATAGATACTAGGGAGGAACAGATGTTCTGAATCAATTAATCGAGTGAATTCTTTAAAAATATCATCAGAAAAAATGGAATGGAGTATTTTGAAACATCGGAGCAAGGGGTCCGTTTTGTCATTTATTTATACGAATAGAATATTATGTTGATTGGATGAATTTCCAACTTTGATGTTATAGATTATAGAATGGATCAAAGTCTCGCGGGAAGAGTAAGAACTCAACGGGACCCTATCCCTCAAATCAGACAAACAAAGAGGGATAAGGTCCCATTGAGTTCTTGCTCTTACTTTTTCATGTCTACAATCCAGTTCATCCGATTACTATAGGGATGAACCCAATCCGGAATATGAACCGTAAAAGAAAATACCTATTAAACCGATCACAGGAATACCAGTTACAGTACCTATCAGCCAAAG
>JAUEKW010032900.1:0-13834 GCA_032274785.1 Ajuga reptans
AACGAGGCATTGGTTTTTGAAATAGGACTCTTATTTTGGGACAAGAAAATTTCTGATACATGACTCTTTTTATGGGACGGAGGGAGTAATATTTTTGGACAATATAATGATATTTGAATATTTCGATAAAGTGATATTTTTGCCAATAAAAATGATACTTTCATCACAAAAAATAGTGAGTCTTGCGTGTGGCGATCACACGGTGTGACAGCGTATAACGGAATACATTTTTATAGGAAAAAATGATACTTTTGCCTAAAACAAAGATACTTTTACCCAAAACAGTGATACTTTAAAAATACTGGTACTTTTACAAATAAATGTGATACTTTCGGTACAAAAAGTGATATTTTTTTAGTCCAAAAAAAGTGATACTTTTATTTAATAACAGTGATACTTTTACTAAAAAAAAGTGATATTTTTCCCGTCACACGGCCATCACACCGTGTGACGGTCTCACGCAAGTTTTTGTCCAAAAAATAATTTCTAAATTAAAAGTGCTAGATGATTTTTTATTTTTTTAGAACCATATAAATAATTTATTAATTGCAAAGCATGAACATAATACAGAAAATGACAATAGTAGGCAAAAAGTTACATCCACCGACTCACTTACTTGGACCAAATTCCGAAAGCTCAGGTCCATGCAGCATTAATTGGTGAAGGCCAAGCGCTAGTTCAGCTTTTGGTGGAGGAGTGTTGAATTCAGCAGGTTTGGGTAATTGGAGCTCCGTCGCACAGAATGAGATTCGTGTTGCGGTCTCATACAAGTTTTTGTCATTATAAAATGCGTCAAAACAGATTTACCGGAAAAAATGGTAGGCGTTAGACCTTAAATTTTTATTATTGAAAACTGAATTAAAAAATAATATTTCCCAAAATAGTTAGTACGTTGGGCGGGAAAACATATATTTATTCTGCTACTCTTAATAATAAATTAATATTAATATCTGAGAAAAAATGTTGCCAGTTTGTAATTAAACGCATATCGATAGTCGATAGATTAGTCATTACCTACCAGCCGCTGAAAGGAAAAATTCCACTATTTTTAGGATTAAGGCTAACTCATTTTTTCCCTAACAAAAATAAATTATTTATAAATTCTTTTAAAATGACTGAATAATAACTTTTTCTCCAACAAAACCTTCAAAAAGAAGAAAATTAACTGAAAAGTTTACAACTATCTTTTTATATAAATTTTGAGGTAACAATACTCTATTAATATATACTACAAATAATTTTTCGTACTCTCAATTTTAAAATCTTGGATCCGCCACTGTCTGAATTGGATAGTATCATTTTCCTAGTGATAGTATAAGTTCAGAGTTGGATAGTAATTTTTTTTTATTTTGATAGTATAAGTTGTTGTGTGTGCTGGTTCAATTCTTAACAAGATATATTCCCGTCCAATTGGAAATAGGACATTTTCAATGATTTAATTCATGTATATGTCCCTAAAGATAAGTTCTTATAGTGCCAGGCTCTCAGCATTCTGTCAGTTTGTTTCTTTGTCAACAACTATTTTTAATTTTTTAAAATATTAACAAGTTTTTTTTTTTTCTAATCTATTTTTACATGTAGCATATCAAATTAATCATATTTTCACCTTCTTTAAGTTGAATTAGATATTTTTTTTTTATTGTAGATTAGACTATTGATATTGTGAATTAAATTATATAAAAATGAACAAGTTAACTATTTTTAACAATAAATAATATGGGATTATTTAAATAGAAAATTCAAATTTTCTTATAAATTATTCCATTTATTTTATTTCTATATTATCTTATTTTAATAAGTTGTGTGTTATTATATTTGTGTTTTTTAACATATGTAATTAATTGAACTATGTGTAGTTATTCGCATAGGTTAAGAAGGGTGTAGCATGATGTTTGTTTGAGTTTAAAAGAATTAATTTTAATATAGATATTTTTATTTGTTATATTTAATATTTATTTTAATTTTATTGCGTAAGAATAATTCGCTATTTAAAATTCTACTATATATGATTCAAATTTTTGAAATATTTATTTTATCAAGTACACAATGTTCACATTTTTAAATAATAAAATTATATAATATTTAGTTTAGTTAAAATATTACTTTATTAGTAGACTTCCGTGCATCACACGGGAGTAACACTAGCTATGTTATATAGTAAAGTAACACTTATGTTCCAAAGTATTTATAATTGACTAATTCAAAAATAATTTAGAATTTAATTGAGAAAAATATTTAGTTGGAGTATACATTATCTCTATCCTCACATGCCTATAGACACATACGTGGAAAGAAAAAAAAAAGATCATACAGATAAAAAAAGAAAAAAAGAAAAAAAGAAAAAATGATAGCAATAGTAAAATGGGAAGACGACTCCATTTAAAGATAACACCAAAAATCTAGAATGATAATTGGAGAATGAAAAACCGAAAAAAGAAAGAAGGAATAGGGGACCGAGAGAGACCGCAGAGAAAAAATAAGGAAAAGGGGAGAGAGAGGAGAGGGGTGAAGCCCAAATAGATGAAAATCATTAGTCTGATGATGTTGGGTGGGGTCTAGTGGGCATCTGGAGCCCTTTGAGTCCAGACCTTAGGCGATGGGTCTCCATTATTTTCTTTCGATTCTTCGGAATGGATTCACTACAACAAATACGGCGCTTAGTGACACTAATTTAATGACGTATTTTAAAAAGCGTCATTAGTAAATATTGTTTAGTGACGCTTTTCAAAAAGTGTATCTATATAATGACACTTACAAAAAAGTGTCATTAATTTCATAAAATTACTGACATTTTTTAAGGGTCATAAGATTTGCAAAATTTACCGACGCGTTCTATTTTGCGTCATAAAATTGAGACGCTTTGTGTTTTGTGTCATACGATCGATGACAAAGGCTATATTTTTTTGGGACTGAAGTCTGCTGTGACACTGTTGACTGAAGTAAAGTTGCTGAGAAAAGTAGCTGAGGGCTGTTGAAAATGTGTGTTAAGCCCCCAGCTGTAATTAAAGATAAACACATGTTGCGGTTTGAGTCTGTCTCAAACCAGCTGTCCGCAAACCCATCCAAACACAACCTTTGTATTTGTGTTATAAACAAACTAAAATTAAATTTGTTATTTTTCGTATTTATTAAATAGTTATTCTAATATTTCAAATTGTCCTATTTCTCTTGAATTTCAAAGTTCGAAAATGTATTTATCCTATTTAAAAAGTTCAAATATTTATTTATACGTAAAAACAGTTTAGAGTCTAATTTAAAAGTTATAAAATCCTCAGATTAGCAAATGTTTTAAACTTTTTATCACCTTTAATACTGAAGACCAATTGAAACGTTTTCAATACTTTGAAAACTCCTCTGTTTTCATCTACAACCCCTAAAAAAAACTGAACCCGACCGTTGTTCCCCACAATCATGTTCATCGGCGACGTTGATTCTTCCGCGTTCATCTCTCAGTCCACACAAGGGGTTTTCCCTCCCTCCCTCCGGATTCTTACATTCTCTATGTCGGTCTCGTGCCCCTTTCCAATAGTTCTTCTTACGCCGGCGTCTGGGATTTGAACATACCTATTTAAGGTGCGGCATATCGGCAACTCAAATTTCTTAATTTGTGTTTTTTTAGAATTTTGTAAACCCTAATTATCTTTATTTACAATAGGGCTTCTTGTAGCCTAGCCTAGTTCATGGGGATAATAGGTTGTAATGTGAACTAGAAAGTATAATGATTTTGCCCGAGAAGATTAGAAGGATTTACTATCATTATGAGTTGGCAAAGTTTGGTTAAGATTTGATTATTGATGAATTATATTAATCTGGTGTTAGTGGGAAACTTGTCTGTATAAATGACATCTGTTGTACATCATAAGCTTGAAAAAACTAAAAAAGAATACATATATAAGTATATAAGTCCTTATAAGCCTGTGATGTGGTTCACTCAACTCGAAAAGCTACCATGCCCTTAACTGTCTTGTTGGAGAATAGAAATGTGTTTGTTGAGAGGTTTCTGAATGGATTTGGATACATTGAGAATTATTGCTATGAAAAATTGTTGAATTCCCCGAAGTCTGGATATTTTAGGTTCTGGAGTGGAGGGGTTCTTTACCTTTTGATGATGATGATGTAATTTCACTTGTTTAGTGTTATATGTATATGAATTTCTTACATTCTTTGTTGTAGTAATAATGACATTCTCTTCTTGTTGGAGTGATGTGTTCTCCAATTCCTTGTGGTATGAGTAGATACTAATTTATGGATATAAAGTCTTTGACATGTAGATATTGTTGATGATTATGATTGAGGTTCACTATAGTTGTTCGGTAATCTTTGGTGAACGAGTAATAACTTAGTCAGTAGATAGCTTTTTTTTTTTTTAGTACTGTTTGTGTTTGACAAGTAATTTTTTTTCTTGCTTTGGATCTGTTTTGAAAGGTGAGAGTGATTTGATGCATCAGAAATGGAGACTTTCTTCTCTGCCACAGTCTAAAAGAAGAACAGTGGCAAAGCTGGAGATCAGAAAGGTGCCGCATCTAAAAAATAACTAAAGTCCAGCTGGTAATGTTGTATGAATCCAATAACTTGTTTATCTAGAACACATTCGTTTCGGGGGACTTGTTTGCACATTGCTTGAGGAACTTTTATAAACTATGTCTGTCTAATATTTGATGATCTGATTTTGCTGATTAGTTTGGTAGAACATAATTATGATTTATTATTATATTTTGGTCATTTTTTCTTGTGCTCAGGCTCTCAATTTGTATTTGCATGTTTTGCATATATCGGATGTTACTTCATCTGTAGTTATACTGCTTCATCTTAAGTTTAACTATTTTATATAAGATATATACATCTGAATGCAAATTTGAATATGGTAAATATTCCATGTTGTAGTATGCATCATCATAGAGGGAAGAACATGCTTCAGTCTGGTTAGAACAACATTCCTATGGTATCACTCAATAACTCTCTTGCTGACTCCCAGACATTTCTGCTTTTAGCAACTCGATGAACAACATTGCTTTGGTATCGAAACATTAAATTTGAGACCAAGTCTTTGACATTGCAGGTATCGGAGCTTATTTCTAATACCAAAAGTCAAGCCATGGAAATATAGGTTTCGTATTGGAAAAATTTCGATACTGAAACACATTTCTAGTAGTGAGACGATTATATTATTTTCTAGTTAGTTCTTTTGTATTCACAATTTCGTATAAATTCAATTATTCTAATGTTATTTAGAATTTGAACATTGTAACCCAGTTATGTTGATATTATAAATTATGAAGTGATTTGAGTAAGTTGTTTCTAAAAAGTTAAATATTAAATTTGAAATTATTTGAATTAGTCCGAATATAAAATACATTGTGGAATATAATTGTTAATTTACTGTATAACATAATTATTTAATTTTATTATTATCTAAATCCACCACGTGTGCTATTTATGCAACTAAATACTTTATTTTTTTTAGGAGCTTTCAGAATTTTTAAAAACTAAAATATGTTGTAAATTTCCATTGGTCCAAATTATATTGGGTATATATTTTTCTCCTGTACAAATCATCAATTCAAATCGCCATTTCTATCTTATATATATATATATATATATATATATATATATATATATATATTTGATGTGCTAGACGATCGTTTCGTGCATGATATTACGGTTATTAAAGTTGAAAATTTATTTCGCAAATGTTAAAATCAACAAGAAATTTCTAGATGATGATAATAACAACAATAATCAACAAGTATAAGATATATGATTCAATAAAAAGATAAATTTTGTAAGGTAATTTAAGTTATATTTTTGGATTTAGGAGTAAGAAAAAATATTTTGAGCATTGAATGACATGGATTTATTTTATTATTCTTAGTTAACGCTTAGAATTAAATTTAACTAAATTACTACAATAAACTATTTAGTTAAAGGCTTAGAGTAAAGTTACATAATTAACCATAGTGGGGTGTTACTACAATATTCTTTTTTTTTTTTAGTTTGAGCAGAAAATGTATTTAAGTGTAAGTTAATTATATTTAATGAACAAATGTAGAATAGTTTCATTTATCAAAACTTTTTTTTTTAACTCAGGCGTAACCCCATAAATTGTCAATCAAATGGCTAAGAAGAAGAAAAATATGAATAAATTTTTCTTTTGACGTCCAATTATTGTTGAAATTTCATATCAATTGAACATAAATATTTTTTTGTTATAAATGTTTAATTGTATAAGTCCAAAATGAAATCCAATATAATAAGTCTAGGCCCATAATAAAAGCCATATTTTCAAGAAAGAAAAAGATTTTTTTTATTAATTGTTAGTTACCTACAATAAGAGGTAAAATCTTCAGGTGCACCGATACCCCAGGTGCACCCTATAATCTCTCTAAAAATATATTTCATAATATCATTTAAAAAAGAAAAAAGAAAAATAGTATGCTGATGCGATATTGTGCGGTCAAGAAGAGCCCAACACGTTGATTGCATAAAAAAACCACCATGTCCCCCCAAATTCACTAACCCTATCTCTCTAGAATTTCATGTTTCACTCATAATTGAAAGAAGATGAAGTCAAGTAGGTCTCATATGTTAGAACCTAAACCTGACAAACAAACAATGAGCGTCAACTAACTACAAGGACTATTTCTTTTGTGCTTAACACATAGAAATCCAGATTGTAAATAATTAGCCTTGAAAATCATTAAATTCTATATATATATATATATATATATATATATATTGTACATTATATAATTGTTAATATAGATGTCAAATCAAAATTGAGAGAGCTAGTATTAGAGTATTGTTTTATTTTAAGAAATGTTATATAATTTTTTTTGATATAATAAAATTTCATTAAATCGCTGGAATCAGCTAGCACTGATTGACAAGAAGAAACAGTCAGAATAAGACAAAGAAATATAAAACATATGAAGCACAAAACCGCTAGACTAAACCTATACAGATCTAAACCCAGTAAATCAAACAAATCGTTATTGAACTGGACGAATCGCGTACCAAAAGAATTGATCTCGGATTTATCAGTAATCCTTTGGTGAAAGCCCAAAAACATTGGCAGATCAATGATGAAATACTCAATGATAACTGAATCTTCAAAAAAAGACATTACGAACAAAATGGATCTTCCATTATTTCGGGGACTGATACTCCCACTTATTGAGGAAAGACGAAAACTTACATGAAGAGAGACTGAAAAACTTTCCCGAAAAGAAACAAAAGAGAAAAATAAAATAAAAATTATAGATGAGACATTCTCCCATCCTCCATAAAGGAAGATGAGGGAAGAATACGGCGGCTAGATTTAGGGTTGGAGATGGATTTTTAGAGAGAGGTTTTTTTTGCAGAGAGAATAGGCTTTTTTTTGTTCTGTTTTTAACTTGGAATTTTTTATACAATTATTAGTTATAGGGTAAATTGGGTGGTAATGTTGTAATATACTCCTCTGTTTCACAAAAATAGTCATGTTCGAAAATATACAACTTTTTTATTTTGATGAAGGTACAACTCTTCAAATATTATCAATAAACACTCACACCACATATTTTAAATTTCTTGTTGATATATTCAATCATATCTAGGTAATATGTGAAATTAAAAAAAACAAATTTAATTGAACTATTAAAACGAGGAGTTGGTTCTTGAAATATAACTCTTATTCTTTTATTATAAAATTTTTAATACTGAACTTTTTTTTATGGGAAGAAGGAAGTATAAGTTATGAGGTACAATTGTAAAACTCGAATAAAAAAGTAGGAAGACAGATAAATTAAGTCGGACTGCAAAATTGAGAAACTGTCCAAATTAAATCCAAAAGAAACGAAACCTAAATGAAGTTTTATTTTGCAAACAAAAGAAGGGGTTTGAAATGGGAATAGTGTCCCTTATAAAAGAAGGGAATAGTGGGGATTAAATAATCTGTTCTAAAAATGTGCATTTTATTTTGTATTTTTGTTGAGATATTAAATGGTTTCACATGTGAGTTGTTCCACATTGATAAAAATACTATAAGAGAGTACACCTTATAAGTCTAGTGAGCCCCTCCTCCTATCACCAATTGGTTTTAGGATGGATGCTCACTTGGTGGCTAAGGATCTCTCCGTATATTGCACGCTTCAATTGTGTGGGACCGTGCTGAGCGTCCCCCGAATTTAACAATTTTACACACTATGGAAGTGATACGTGTCTCATGATTTTATAATTAAAAGATTACGGGACATGTGTCACTTTTATAGTATGTAGAATACGAAGTTAAATATATATTTTGGAACAGATTATTTGGAAGGGGAAATAGTGAGACAAAACACATTGGTGAGACAGGCGCCACATGGCTCGACTTGTTGTTTTCTATAATTTTGTTCTGTCTTTGAACTTCACCATCCAACTGGGTCCGGTCCAAAAAGACCACATGCATTTCCCTACACTTATTGCCACTTGCTCATTTCCATTTTCTCAAACAATTACTCATTTGTTCTAAAATACTAGTTATTTTTAAAAAAAATATTTTGTTTCAAAAAAAATTCTAGTAAAAAAAATAAAAAAATAAATCCTAACAACTATTTTTAAAAATTTCTTAAGTTTTACTTTGTTTCCAAAAATTCTAGTAAAAGAAATTAAAAAATATATCCCAACGAATCTTTTTAAAAATTTCATAATTTAATCATTACCATAATTAATAAAAATAATAGGTAAGGAAATATTTGTGGGAGGAAAAAAGGGATTTAGGGTGATAGAGATAAATTACATAGAGATATATTTGTCCATTTCAACTTTCGAAAGTTAATTTTTCCTACAAAATCTAAAACGACTAGTATTTAGAAATTGAGGGAGTAATTTGTTTATCACTACAAGTACAACTCCAGGTTACATAATTAATTTTCACGATTTTAATATTGCCATATATATATATATATTTAACATACAGGACTAAGGAATTCTCCAATTCATTAAATATTGTGAGGGAGCAATGGATGAGAAACCACCTATTTTAAAATTATTATGTTTTATCTTCTATTGGGCTTACACGGATTAAATGATATTGCTGCACAAGTGAAGGTGGTAAAAAAATTAAAATTAATATTTGTAATGGATAGTCATTTTTCAATTTTAAAGTAACAGAGCCAACAAAATGCATCCCCATGCATTTTCATTTAAGCACATTCAAAAAATCTAGTTGGTTGCTTTTAGTTGGTAGCTAAGTTAGAACAACAAGGCTATACACAGATGAGATTCTACATTAATTCTTGATCAAAATCTTCCTAACAACCAATTTCTCTGTTCTTGCAAATCACCACAAAACAAGGAAGAAGAGCTTTTGGATTAAGCAAGTAAAGCTCCTCAATATTGGAATAAACACCAACTTTACCGGCTAACGAATCAAACCCCGTCTGCCCTAGCCCTACAATCTCCCGTATATTCTCCAGCGGCCGATGCACCCTCCCCGCGATCACTCTGCAAACGATCAACGCTTTCCTCATCGAACAATCCTCACCGTCCATCTCAATACATTCAAGAGCCCTCCCACTCGTTGAAGTAGTGAAAACTCCAACTCCGCCCTTCACTTTGGTGGAGAAGCCCTGCCTGATAATCCGACACACGCAGCATTTCTCCGATACACAAAGGGTGGACGAGCCATTCAAGCCGAGGGTGCACGCTAGGGTTGCACCGTAGAACCTCAAGAGCTCGTTCCCATCGGCTAAGCAACGAGGGTGCTTCTTAGGGAGCTTGCTCGCCTTTAGTTTGACCGCCTCGCGATACTCCTCGAATCTAGCCACCGTTTTCTGCATGTTGTGAACCTTCAGAACCCTTTCGATTCCGACGCAGTTGTTTTCGGATTTTAACCAGCTTGTTCGACATATGATCTCAACGATCTTTCTAGAAGAATCGCCCTCCACAAGCTCGGTTACTGTGTAGTAAGTATGAACTAATCAAATTATCATGGGAAACAAACTTCATTTTCTAATGTAATCCCTTTTTTCATCTCTAGTACTCAAACATTGAGTTCTCTTTTTTTTTTTAAGTAACATCTACTGTTCAGGAAACCAAAACACCAATTATTTTCTTTTATGAATAAAGTGGAGTTAAAAGTTTAGTGGATATAATCGAGCAGAGAAAGTTACAATTTATCATCCTAATTTTGCGTGTTTTTATAATTTATAAGATTTTTTTATATACAATTTACCATCTGAACTTAAAGTTGTTGCAAATAGTCATCTCGAAAATTCTCAATTATTGATTGATTTACACGTTAAGCGGCTAATGTTTCTTCTAGATGACAATTTACTACAAATTATAAGTTGAAATAGTAAATTGTAACGGAAAAAAACTTATACAGCAAAGTGCAAAACCCCAAAAGACTGAGCAAGGGTCTAAACGAGTAGAGCTGAGCCGAAAACTGGCAGGATCGAGCTCGAACTCGGCAACAATACTCGAGGCTCGAGCTCGACAGAGTCCATTTTTTTTCAAACTCGACCTAGGTTCGGTATAAACTCGTTAAACTTGAAATCGACTTGGCTCGATTTGTATAAAAATTAAAATAAAAAATTATTAAAATAAAAATATTAATTATACTACAAAAGGTTGTTGTAAATGAAATAGACATTTTAGGATTTCACCTTATTTATTTTAAGATTAAGGTATATAATTAATTAATTATATCAGCTATAAAGAATAAATTAGTAATTTAACACAAACTCAATTAAATTCGCGAGCCTGCCGAGCCGAGTATTAATGAACTCGAACTCGTGACATACTAGAGTAGCTCTAGCTCGAGCTCGAGTCGTTTATCTCGGCTCCTATAAAAATTAATTCTTTTACGAGTGGATTCCGAGTTGGTCACAAACTTACCTCGGCTCATTTACACCCACTGATATGTAATTTTACCCTCTAAGAGTAAGATGCAAGAATTTACCAAAAGCGTAAGCTTGAATTCCTAGAGAGAGAGATGTTCCTTACCAGCATGGGTGGAAAGGTGATGTGATTCAAGAGCATCCCACTTACCAAACTGGTCACCACACTTATGGCACGAAACACCATTACTGTGTTTCTCAAAGGAAGACCTTTTCTGGGAAAGAACACCATTAACAGGCCCAGGCCCAGGCCCATCATCTCCCCTTTGGGCCTTTCTGGGTGGAGTGAGAGTTGCACAGCTCCTAAATGAAGGATTGAAATAATGGACTGTGGGGTGACCCGGGCCCACATCGCCGGCGGCGGTGATTTTGAGCTCACATGTAGTGTTGCTGAAAATGACTTGGTGAGCTATCGGGTTGAGAAATTCAGTGCTTCCGATGGATCTAGGGCTGCAACTTGGGGGCCTGCTTTCATGGTGTCTCTTGCTTCCATGGATTACGTCTTTCAGATTTGCGATGGACCTTGAACACCCCGATCTAACGCCGCCGTGTTGCTTCCTCGTCTTCGGATTCTTTACATCGGACGGCTCTGATTTGCAGTTCAGTGAGAACCAAACTGTCTTCTTCTTCTTCTTCATCTCCCCCATTTCCTTACTTCTCACTCATCTTCACAATTTCTCTCTCGGCTCTTATTGTCTTTTCATTTCTACTGATACAGCTGCCTAAAATGAAGAAAAACAAAATTTGTAGTACAAAAAAGTTTTTCTCGTTATTGGATGAGTAGCTATGACTATGAGCAAATGGGAACAAAATGGGGAGTATGAAAAAGCAAGGGACCGGATATTCAATTTAAAATAATTTGAAGGAACATGAGAGAATCTTGTGTATAAGAAGATGATGACAAGCAACCTGATAGAAGGGATAAATGACTCGTTACTAAGGCTATGTTTGTGTTAGGATGTAGTTGGGCGTAGTACATCCGGATGGGCTACGTCCATCGAATGGTGGAGTCTAACTACATCCAAAAAAGTGT
Organism: Ajuga reptans; assembly: GCA_032274785.1. Classification (NCBI taxonomy): domain Eukaryota; kingdom Viridiplantae; phylum Streptophyta; class Magnoliopsida; order Lamiales; family Lamiaceae; genus Ajuga; species Ajuga reptans. Next base: position 11,896 of record JAUEKW010032900.1, read on the forward strand.
GTGTATGGATGAGGTAGGGTTGGATGAGTACTGTAGCAGTCAAATCAATAGGTTTTTGTAGGTTGTTTTATTATTTTTAAAATGAGAGATTGATGTAAGTAGGATGGAGCAAATCTCATATAAATGATACATTAACTCACTCCCATTAAAATAATAAATAATATATAACATCAAAATGCATGTGTGTAGTTTTTCATTAAGGATATATTAGTTTTTATGTTGAAATGTACTTGTTTTAAAAAAAATTATTTATATTTATCCTAAAAAGTATTACATGTTATGAAAAAATATTATAAAGAAGGCCTAATAGCCAAAACAAAAAAGGTTAAGCATTGTCAAGTTTTTGTCATTCTAGTCAAATATATACACAACCTTGCACACATCTATAATATTTAAATTAACTTTCTCTCAAACCGCAGCATATAATTTTTCAAGGAATATTTCCAATAATGGGCTAATTGGCCAAAATCACAACTATTTTGCAAGGTTTTATATTAATTGACAAAATAAAAAAAATTTGACTAAAATGACAAAAACTTAGACAGAGTTTGCTTTCTTTTTTCTTTTTTTTTCTTTTTTTTTTGTTTTTTTGTTTTTTTTGTTTTTTTGCTATTATCCTATGTAGAAAGATAATACTCTTCAAAACAAGTAACTTTTAGCATACACAATAATACATTTCTATAAAAAAATTCCACACAAAATATGGGTCCGTCTACGATCTTGATTGCACGAATCTAAAATTCATACACTTAATTTACATGACAATCTTTTATATAACATGCATTACATCACAAAAAGATTAAAAAACTTCGATTCTTTTTTAAACGTGAATAGAATGCAAATACCACCCTCCTATAGCATGGAAGAACTAAGATATATAGTTTGGTGTTGAAATTGAATTTGTTCACGGAATTCGTCCACCAACTTGAAATTTGTAAATAAGCGTTTCTGAATTGTACGTTTGAAAATGGATCCATATCTTTTGTTGTAAGCTCTGTTCTAAAAGGGAAAATTTTATTTTTTAATCTTATAATTTAAGGCGAGTCTAAAACAAGTTCTATATCTTACGTAATTTTAATTTTAGTTCTGTAAATTTTGAAAATGTTCAATCTAAGGACAAATTTTTGTGGAGGTCACAAATTTTGTCGGAGTTTCTGTCGTGGCGCTGACCTGGCCTAAAAAATTAGGAGTTTCCGGCAAACTCGCAGATGTAGCAATTAATGACGTGGCACGTCCAGCTGGGCAACCAATTACCACGTCTGCAGCTTTGCCGGAAACCCCCAAATTTTCAGGTCACATTCGCGCAACGTCAGCAACTCCGGCGAAATTAGTGACCTCCAGCGGGATTTGTCCTCAAATTGGACATTTTAAAAACTTACATGACTAAAATTGAAATTATACAAAATACATGAATTTTTTTGGACTCACCCTAGATTACAGGACTAAAAAGTATTTTTTCCCGTTCTAAAAGTCCACGTCTAACTTCTACTAGGCTGTGCCTAGGTGCTAAACTATCATCATCTGCCTACATTTTTCCCTCAACTTTTTCCACTTAATCTCACTTAAGCCCCAATTAAACACTAAACTTAGTTTGCGGTCTGACTACGTCCAGACTTTGATTGTCTTTCATGTTCTCCGCAAATTATTTGTTGGCTTGTGGAAGACTTTCGTCTACGGACGGATCAGGTTGCTGAAATGGGGTACGATCAAAAGATATTAAAAAAATATGTACATATATTATTTTATATTTAAACTAGAACTCTCTCATCGTGCGATGCACGATTGCAAATATATTACAAATATATAACAAAAATAATATATTTATATGGTTATATTGTACTATGAAATTGATCATATGCCCACCGCTTATGTGGCACGCCACATAAGCACGGGATCACACGTAATTTAATTGATATGGTGAAGATACGTGTATTTTTAG
>JAUEKW010033120.1:0-13833 GCA_032274785.1 Ajuga reptans
GAGTTGTGGGTTTAAGATCAATGAGTGTGATAAATGTGTTTACGTGAAGAACACAGAAAATGGGTATGTCATTCTATATCTTTACGTAGATTATATGCTTATCATTGGTAGCAATGCCAAGATGATCAAATCCACAAAAGATATGTTGAATGCACGATTTGACATGAAAGATATGGGTCTAGCGGATGTGATTCTTGGAATTAAAATCTATAGAGTACGTGAAGGACTAGTATTAAGACAATCCCATTATATGAATAAAATCCTTGAGAAGTTCAACACGGACGACACATCCTATGCTAGAACCCCGATAGACACAAGCCAATATCTATCAAAAAATATAGGAGAAAGTACTTCTCAAGTCGAGTACTCAAGAATAATCGAGAGTCTAATGTACTTAATGAGTTGTACAAGACCAGACATAGTATTTGCTGTGAGCAAGTTGAGTAGATAAACAAGCAATCCAGGAGATGGCCACTGGAAAGCAATTGTGAGAGTACTCAGGTACTTGAGATATACTCGGGATTATGGACTGCACTACTCAAGGTATCCTGCTGTAGTTGAAGGTTATAGTGATGCAAACTGGATATCGGATATGAAGGACTCAAAGTCAACGAGTGGATATTTGTTCACTTTAGGTGGTGCAATAGTATCATGGAAGTCTTCTAAGCAAACGGTGATTGCAAGATCCATAATGGAGTCGGAGTTTATTGCTCTAGACAAATGTAGAGAAGAAGATGAATGGCTTCAACAATTCTTAGAAGATATTCCGATGTGGCCTAAGCTAGTGCCTGCAATCTGCATACACTGTGATAGTCAATCGGCTATAGGAAGGGCAGAAAGCAGTATGTATAATGGTAAGTCGAGCCACATATGCCGTAGACATAATACCATTAGACAACTACTCTTGACTGGTGTAATCTCTATTGATTATGTGAAGTCTAATGACAACATAGCAGATCAATTAACCAAATGGTTGAATCGAGAGTTGGTTGCAAAATCATCAAGGGGAATGGGGCTAAAGCCTTTCGAAGAAAGAGTTGAGATAATGGAAAACCAACCTAGTTGACTGGAGATCCCAAGATCTAGGTTCAATGGGACAACCTAACTGCTAAAACTCTGAGGTCACTGTGGGGGTAATCCCAAGCTCATTCCTAGGATGAAACAGTGATGCCCGTGCGTATGAGGTTCAGCTTGAGGCTTTTAATGATTCTTACATGTCTGTTTGAGCGGAGTAAGATGGGTTACTCTTAGTTAAGAATCACCTATGTGAGAGAGAAGTGGGGCCGCTTCAAAGGGAATTGTGAAAGGCTCAATTCCTAGAAACTCTTGCAGAATCAGGGAGATGTTCATGGCCAAAATGGACATAACAATGAGAACTGAATTGTGTTAGGGAGAATCCTGTGTGAAGCACATCATCGTTTACACAAATGGCAGATCAGGCCGTCATGTCTACTGTCAGCTAGTAAGGTAAATGTGCTTTCACAAGAGAAGGTTCAAAGGGTAACACCTATCTATCCTATGTAGGTTTCAGATGTTGATTTGTATCACCAAGCATTATCTGTATGTGTCAATTTCCATTCATGTGGGGGATTGTTGGAAAATACCTAGTTTGGGCAGCCCGGTTTGGGGGAAATTTGTGTGGGACCCCATTATGAAAAATAGAAGTTTAATATGGTATCGTGCTCTCCTCCGAGAGAGGTTCGAGACGGTATGTCGTTTGCCCAAAATGGTTATTGGGTGAATGAGAAATTGAAGATTAATGTGAGGCTTTGGAAGAGTGGTTTGGGACTTTGTCCCACATTGGAAAATGGGAGCAAAATTGGCTAGTATAAATATAATTCCCCTTCTAAGGGTTGTATGAATGACTAGCATAGAGGCTCTCTCTCATTTTGACACAGAAAATATTTCAAAACTATCCAGCATCCTGCTATTGCATTATCTATCCTTCCAGTTGCATTTTTTTTTTGGCCCTCCAGCCTTGGTGATACTCGTCAGACACTAAGTCAGTTCGCCATTGGTAGAATCTCAGTGCTAGAGTTTCTACTTTGTTTAAGCCGTTGTATCTTGAGAAACAGACGTCCACGTTCCTCTTAGCACCGAGTGAGAGGGGGTGAATCTGTTTTAAGGAAACTGTGCGAGCACAGGCCTCAGTTTTGTTTTGTTTTTCATTGCCATCGCCCTATTTTTCCCTACATAAATTATTTAATTTATAAAAACTAAAAGACTATACAACAAATGACATATTTCTTTTTAAATAATATATATATATATATTATTTGGAGGAAAAAGAGGGTATGCATTTGCACACCCTCTTCAAAATATCCGTCTGCCAATGCCAGGGAGTGCCTTAAATTTTTCACTTTTTGTTCTCTTCATTTATTTTCTCGATTTCTCCTTATCCTCTAAGTACTTATGTACCTTGGGATATGGAAAATTTCTTGCATAGCGATCAGGTTTCCTATAGTTGTTACTCTAGTCAATAGAAATCTTGTGTGAGGGCTTATTTTCTTGTTACCTTATTTGATATGGGATTTCTCTTAGACCGGCCTCCTTTGAAAAAAAGTATTCGTGAACCTCATTAAATTCTTCCTTTGAAATGCCATCTTACCCCTAATAAAATCTCCAGCTACGATAGTTGCAATCTAGTTTTGTAAGCTTTCAGCAACATATGTAGTCTACCAATGTTGCCATTGTATTGTTACAACCAATTATGTAACTCTTTCCCTATTTTTCTTGTAGATCTCCCATTTAAATATTTTGATGCGGTCCAAGAATATATCAAATGCTATCATCCAAGCGAGATCTATTGATACTCACATTGTGTAGTTTTGCCGCCCCACTCCTTAGATATTCTCCTAATTACTTTCAGGGTAGTATTCTTCTTAGTATATTCATTTCCAAGAGTTCGAGTTCATAGATTATTTTAATGAATCTCAGATCTATCTGTTCAAGTATCTCTCTTGGTCTTGCCTTTAACAATTTTAATTTTTGTGTTGTAATTGGAATTTTATTTTCTTTTTTTAGGCCAATTCTTCACAAATGATCTAGAGTTTGTCCCAAAATTTTTGGTTGTCTTGCAAGTCTTCACCTTGTTGAATGTACCTTTGTCAAAAGAGAGAATAGGTGTATTGTTGACAATATTGTCAATGTTGGACCTCTCTCTAGCTTCATATGTCCATTCTTGTTGTGCAAAAACTAAGTATAGTCTTCACTTAGTAGGCTATTTTAGTTCTCAAGTTCATACAAAAGTTCACTAAATCTTGAAAACTGTATAACTCTCTCAAGATAATCCAAACCTCACTCATAGTAAATTAGGTTATTTTTATTTAACTTGAAACAACTTATGAACATGCTTGATGTGAGCTCTTTTGTGAGGATGGTTGAGACCATGCAAGAGTTTTGAGTTAAATTGTTACTAGGGTTCTTCATTTTGTTGGTTGTATTCTTGTTTTTATTTGCTCTCAATGCTCTTCATCCCCTTTTGTACTTAGTGAGACTCACTATGTTGAAGATTGATGAAATCCTTATCATTCAATACAAAGTATGACGCCAACAATTTCACTTGTCTTCATGTTCCAGACTCCTTAGGTAGTGACTTGATCACTCAAGATCAACATTGCAATTAATCATAGAGGAGGTTGGAAGTATACAACCAAATTAGAGGTAGTATTCATAAGATTGAAGCAGAATGAGGATTCTCGGTGGTACTAGCTTGGTCGTTGTCTTGTAAGCTGAACATTTCGATAATGAAAGTGTATGCATCTCTCAATGACTTTTACTAATTGAAATAAAAGTGTAAAAAGGGAAAATAACTATAATTAGATATGGTTTCACACACAGCCCAAACGGGCTCATGACAAGCAACAATTATTTGGTTTACATGTGGAATATACCTAGGAATGATTAACCTCTGCCAGATGTGTCCATTCCAAGCCTTGATTTTAATGTCAACTCTAATCAGGGAATATAATGTGTGAGAATGCACCACTATCTCCCCTCGCTATACACCAACGTGTTAGTCTTCAGAGGAATTGACTAGCTACTCAAGACAATCAAATAATAAACTATGTATGCACACATTTTATCATTCCCTCCACAATCTATAACCTAGGTATTTAGATTCAATAGAAAGGTTAATTTTATTCTTTCCAACACCAATTTTGTCCCCATGGGCCTGTTTGTTGATGTGTACTCTACATATATAAGTGATCAATTCATATATGTGAGGCATACAAATCATAAAATTGGGTCTTAGCATAATCTTACCAAAAACATAATCAAATAATCACCAAATCATTAGCCCAAGATTTGATTATTCTCGAACCTTGGAAATCCTAAATACTACTCACAACACATGAACAATATCACAATATCCAGAAATATTAAGCAAAAGACAAATCTTTAATAGAGATGACAAATCTTCATGACTCCTCCCAAAATAGGCGGGCTCTTCCTTAAGGGAAGAAACTACAATAGTTTTTCAAAACAACAATGGTGAAAAACCCTTGTTGTTTATAACAGATCACCGTTGTGGTACATAGCGTTGTAGTAGACCCCCCATACCACAAATTGTTTTAACTGTTGTTGTATACCTATTTTACAACGCCTTTACAACAGAAAAAAATCGTTGTAGTTGAACTTCTACAACAACAGTGGTTGGAAACAGGTATTAACCGTTGTCTTTTTACCTTTATCACAACACTTGTAACAACATTTTTATTCCGTTGTCTTTTAGACTTTTTACAACAATAATTCAAGTGAATGCTCAATGAAAATATAAGAAATAGTGAAAAACACAAGTGTGCAATAGCTAATGTCGAATTCTGGACTGGAGACCTCCCTTTATACTCGCGTCCAACATCTATATTAGGTCGTTAGAGATATTTTAGGGGCACCCCCTAAAATGGTGCTTAAATCGGCTAGTGGGGGCGATCTGGCTAAAGACTCGGTCAACTGGTCACGCTATAATCAGCTTTTAGTCCATATTCGCCCCCTAGCTATATGGTCAAAGTGTGGACTTGGTCTCCAACTACCACCCACATTCATGGGATGATGTTACTGGAACCTTGATTTGGTCTTCAACTACTTCCTGAAGTCTTGGCTTGGAGGTTGCAGCCCCTGGCATCGCGACGATTGTTGACGTCCGACGCCAACTCTTGTCATCAGATTTTTATCCATAATAGTTTGCCCCCAATTGTTGGGATGTCAGCTTCGATGGGACAATTCTCTTAGGCCTGCAAAGTTTAAATTATAACACACGAAAAAATGAGGGCTAGGCTATCTCTACCTAGATACGCTCAAATCTTTTCAGATTTCAAAAAATTGCTTTAAAGCCTCATCTTCTCCCGTTCCTCTCTCAACATCCTAGCTCGAGAAATCCGGCGACTTCCTTGGCGTCTCTGTTCCCTTTTCTCAGGTAATCTTCAACCTTATCCTCATTACTTTTGACGATCTGTTGCTGTCTCGCCATCCTAAGGAGCATCGTTTCCCTAAGTTTCTCCTTCACATCCAGGTTGCTTTCCAATTCTTCGACGTTCCTTTCTGGCATCATTAGCCTAAACATTGCTATTGCAAAATTTGCCCCCCACGGGTAAGACAGGTTAGCAGCCCTAAACCAAGGAGAATGGCGTCTGGCCCGTCGCTATCCTGAGCGTGGTTCTGTTGGCCCATAAAATTGATGGTAGTCCTTCGGCCCATCTTCCATTTACCTTTAAGAGACATTTTTTTAATGCTCTAATGATTGACTTGTTGCTGGATTCTACTTGGCCATTGGCTTGCCGGTATCTTAGCGTGGACGTGTTCAATTTTATCCCGAACTATTGGCAAGACTGACGCGTGCTGTCGTTGATAAATTGAGATCCGTTGTCACAGATGATTTCTGAGGGTATACCAAACATGCAGATGATGTTAATCCATAAAAAAGAAGTAACCTCTTTATCCGTGACCTATTTGAAGGCAGCAATCGTTGGCCTAGCGCTAGTCGTAGCTTGCCGACAATGTCCATACCCCATCTCATGAAGGGCCACAAATTAAACGTTTGGTGTAGCATTTCTGATGGCTTGTGGATCATGTTAGCAAGCCTTTGGCAACTATCGCATTTGGCTACTTATCCAATAGCGTCCTCGTGCATGGTTGGCCAAAAGTAGCCCTGGCATTTAGCTAAATTTGATATGATTTACCCCTAATATGACTACTGCATGTCCCATCGTAAAGGCTGCTGAGGACGGACTGCTACTCATGCTTCTTGACGCATCGCTGTGAAAGTCCCGCCAACGACATATGGTAGAAAGTCCCGTCTTTAATGTGGTAACGGGATACTTTGAACCTGCGATTTCTGGCATCCAACTAGTCGTCTGGTAGGGTCTCATTGTGAGGAAGTTGGTTTGGTCCAACAGTCACCGCCGTCGATTGTCGCGATGTCAGGAATGTCGTCTTTGTTGACATTGGGTTTCTCTAGATGGACGAGCGGAATTGATATGAACGGAGAGTTATTTATAGCAGAACCGAGGTTGGCTAATGTGCTGTTCTGTATATTTTTTTCTCTAGGAATATGTTGAAGGGAAAATAGGTATTTCTAGCTTTCTGCTTGGCTAACTCCAAATATGCTGACATTTTTTAATCTATGGCTGCAAATTCTCCAGTCATTTGGCTGACGATCAGAAGAGAGTCACTGTAGTCATGGAGTCCTGTTTAATTCTTTAGCGACCGTCATCCCGACGATCAAAGCTTCATATTCTGCTTTATTATTTGTCGCCTTGAAGTTGCAGCAAATTGACTGTACTATCTTGCCCCTTGTGGCGACTTCAGCACAATGCCAAGACATGCACCTCTCTGGTTTGACGATCCGTCAATGAACAAGGTCCAAATGGCCACTTTGTTGATGTTGGTGATCTCTTCGACTTCGCTATCGGCCAATTTCTCCAATTCTGGACTGAAGTCAGCCACAAAATCAGCCAGCGCTTGTGACTTTATGGCCATCCTCGGTCGGTACTTGATGTCATAACTACTCAGCATGATGCTCTATTTGCTCATCCGAGCTGAAAGTTCTGGCTTGCGCAAAATAGACTTGATAGGATAATTAGTCATCACCACTATGGGGTGAGTTTCAAAATAATGTCTAAGTTTCTTAGCTGTTGTTACCAATGCTATGACCAATTTCTCAAGAGAAGAATACCTGGTCTCTGCGTGCAGCAGAGACTTACTAACGTAATAGATTAGCAACTGGCCTTTGTCATCGTCTTCTCTGGTCAGGACCGCACTGACTGACACCTTGCTAACCGTAATGTATAATTGCAAAATTTCGTTAGGTTTTGGCTTTGACGGGAGAGGTGAAGACATTTGGTATGTCAATTCTTGGAATGCTTTCTCGTGGTCATCATACCAAAAGAAACCTTTGTTTTTCCTTAAGACATTATAAAAAAGATAGTATTTTCGGATAATCGTGAGATAAAACAATTTAATACAGCCACGCTTCCTATTAAGTTTTGCGCCTCCTCAACGTTATGGGGGGATTTAATGTCAATCAACACATGTACTTGGTCTGGACTGGCCTCAATTCCCCTTTGCATCACGACATAGCCTAAAACTTTTCCCGCAGCAACACCGAATGAACATTTAGATGGGTTAAGTTTCATACCATATTGTAGTAAAACGTCAAAAGCTTGTCTCAGATGTTTGACGTGGTCGTCTGCCTTTCTGGACTTTACGAGCATGTCGTCGATGTAGACCTCCATCGTGTCGCCAAGCAAGTGTTTGAACATCTTGTGACCAGTCTTTGGTACGTAGAACCTGCATTCTTCAAGCCAAATGGCATAACCTTGTAGCAGTATATTCCCCTATCTGTCATGAATGCATCTTCTCTTGGATGTCATGATGTATTAGGATTTGTTTGTACCCCGAGTACGCGTCTATTAACGTCAGGAGTTCGTGACCATCTGTCGCGTCGATGTGTGGAAGTGGAAACAGATCTTTGGGGTAAGTCTTGTTGAGATATGTAAAGTCAATGCACACTCTCCATTTACCGTTCTTCTTGCCGATGAGGACGACGTTAACCAGCCAATATGGGTACTTAACTTCCCTTGTCTTTCCTGCGCTAATCAGCCTCTGGAATTCATTGTTGATTATCTAATTTCTTTCTGGGGTGAACTTCCATTACTTTTGTTTGACCGGCTTGTGATCGGGGTTGACGTTCAATTTATGGGTTATGACATCGGGATCTATGCCGGTCATGTCTTCGTGGGACCAAGCAAAGCAATCCTGATTTTCTTTGATGAAGTCAAAGATTTTTTACCTGAGGTCGGTTGGCAGTCTGGCTCCCAACCGAATGGTTCGTTCAGGTCTTGACGGGTCCAGTGCCACTTCATCTACTTGATGGTCGTCAGGTGAGTCTGGCATTGGCCCCTGCTAGATTTGTGATTAGGACATCACGTTGGGCTTAAGGGCGGTCTTGTAACACTTCCTAGCTACTCCTTGATCTTCCTTGATTTCCTGACCTCCCTAAGGGGTAGGGAACTTGATGGTTTGGTGGAGCGTGGAAGGGACGTCTTTCAACTGATGGATCCACGGTCTGCCCATGATGGCGTTGTAAGCCGACGGACAGTCAACGACGTAGAACTTCGTCTACAAGTTCATGCCCCCAGAGAAAGTAGATAGAGTGACGTCGCCCAAGGTGTTTAGGGTTTCGCCGCTGAAGCCTACCAACACAGTGGACCTCCTGACGAGGTCCTTGTCAGCGAGTCTCATGTCTTCCAAAGTGTTTGAGCAGGACATTGGCAGAGTTTCCACCATCTACTAGGACCCTCTTTAGCATGTAGTCACCGATCATCAGCGTGATCACTAGTCCGTCTTCGTGCTCCTTGTGCACCTCGTTGATGTCCCCGTCATCGAAAGTGAGTTTTTGAGCCTAACAATATTTACATAAATTGAGCTATGATTTTCTTTTATGTGTGTATCAAGTACTGTATGTTCATTCTAGAACTTGCTCGGTTATGCATCTCGAGACCACACCTATGAGTTTGTGAATTAAAGTGATAAGAGCACCTATGTAAACCACTCTTGGCCTTTCATAAGCCTACCTTTTTATATTCACCATTAGGAAGCCAAGTTGAGCATATGTCTTTTATTTTATTTTGAGCACATACTTTATCCTTTACCCCTTCCTTTAATTTATCCATTATGTTGAACCATTTTGTCAAGAGAGTGCGTGTGTGCATTGCATGTGAGGTTTTAAATTTATTATTCTGCACTATCTAATAGGGGTAGGGAAAGGAAAGGAGATTCAATTGCATCAGTTTGGTAGGGACTCGGTAAAAGAAAAAAATAAATAAATCGAGATCCTACCGAACACGTGAAAGATGAAAGAATAATTTCTGCTTTATATTTGTAAAGTCGAGATATTGGTTTGTAGATGGTGGTACCAATGATTATTGTTGGAAAAATATATTCTTGATGGGAGTGCTCAATTGTCAAGAAAGAGGGTATGATGTATGAGGATGAGGAGAATGTAGATGAGTTCCAATTTGTGATTGTAGTGCATTCTCGCCTTTCCCTTAACACCTATGTCTAATTTTTTTTCTTTTTATCATACCTTTACCTAAAGCCACATTACAAACATTGAAAGACCCTTTGATTTTTGCATAGAGCTCATATTATATTTTATATATAAGTGGTGGAGATTTTATATATGAGCAGGCATATGGTAATGACATACTTTGTATTGATTTGAGAGTCAATAATATAATACTTCCCTAAACACTTGAGCGCATTGAGAGACATCCATTGTGTGAGGGTATTGAATATTGTTTCAGTATATTTTGATTAGATTGTTGAGTTGATGAGATACTTTACCTTTTTAAAAATTTTATACAAATCAGGATCACTTGTCTGCTTAGTAATGCTGATGACTTTCAAAAAGAATTGTCTGCAATACTCTGTGTTTTATCCCTACCTGTGCATTAATTCTATGTTGCTTGAGGACAAGCAACGATTTAAGTTTGGGGATTTAGTAAGTAGAAAAATAGGCATAATTTTACTTGATTAGAATATATTTTTAATGCCTTTTATTATGTGAATCTTTATATTTTTCTACTTATTTTATTTCTAGTTCAAAATACTCCGACTGTGTATTTCTTGTTTATTTCAATGAGTTTGAAATATTTTTGGACTAAGAAAGAGGATCATGGACCAATTAATAGTGTGAAGTGAAGTTGGGCCGGAGAAGTAAACATACAGCCCAAATAAAATAATAATATGATTGAGCCCAATACCCATTAGATGAAAAGACTTGTGATACAAGAATAAGGATTTGTTTCCTATTTGAAAAATGAATTTTATTTCTTCTGAGACATAGTTACAAGTTACATAATATATATATATATATATATATATATATATATATATATATATGTCCAAAGGCAGGAAAAAGGGGGAAGAAGCGGAATTCGGGATTAATTCAAGAGAGAGAGAGTCTGGAAGGGAGACATTGACGTGTGGCCAAGAAAGTGGTTTAATACATTTATCCCCCAGCCCCCTTTGCTTTATTTTTAGTTTTCTATATATTTTCTTTTCTTTTAGTTTATTTCATAAATTTATGGATTGTGATACTATGATGTGTCGATAGATTAGTTTAATTCTAGTTTGAGGGGATGTTAAACCCTACAATTTGATTGTTTTGGATTAATTAGTACTTAGAGTATAAAATAATCAGACTTCTCCGTGTGGGATCGACATTTACTTACCGCTACTACTAGTTATTAGAGTTTAAGGAAATATAATTTAATTTTGCGTGCCTCGGCAGCACGGTTAAAATTTTGGCGCCGTTGCTGGGGAGCGGTGTAAGATTATTTTTGTTTTTCAGTATTGATTGGTGTGTATATTAGGTTAGGATTTCTATTTTTTTTTACGATTATTTTTCGTGTCTTTTTTTTTTATAAAAAAAATCTTTCTTTTGGCTCTCGTGGTTTGATGAAATCCCGACACTTGGTAACTTAGTGTCACTTTTGACACTGCGTAAGTGTCGCACCTTACAATCGAGTTTTTGCATTTGTTTGTCATTTAGTTTGTACTTTTTGTTTTACTTATTAGTTTTTATTCATTTTCTTTAGTGACATATTAGAAAGAAGTGTGTGTAGGTTAGAGCTTATATCAATTCGAAAAGATCATGGATTCAACTCAGACCCTAAGGGAGCTCGCCACATCTGTCATTACTCAACAATCTTTTTGCATTACATTTCCTGAGATTAATGATAATACAAATTCTGAGCTTACATATGATGTTATTCACTTATTGCCTTCGTTTCATGGTTATGCAGGTGAGGACACATATAAACACATCAAAGAGTTCTATTTGGTTTGCTCAAGCATGAAGCATGCAAGGGTAACTGATAAACAAATTAAGCTGAGGGCTTTCCCATTTTCCTTGAAGGACATGGCGAAAGATTGGTTTTACTACTTAACATAATCTATCACCACATGGGCTCAGATGAAAATATTATTCCTACAGAGATACTTTCCTGCATCTCGAGTTGCAAGTATACGGAAGAAGATAAGTGGCATAATGCAAACGCATAAAGAAAATCTTTATGAGTACTAGGAGCGCTTTAAGAGATTGGTCGCAAGCTGCCCACAACACCAAATCAGTGAGAAATTGCTAATCCAATATTTTTATGTGGGCTTAATGATGATAGACCGCAACATGATAGATGCAGCAAGTGGTGGAGCTTTATTTGACAAGACTCTCCAGATGCGGCAAGGAGCTTAATTAAGAATATGGCAATAAATTTACAACAATTTGAAACCCGTGATGTACCGATTAAATCGGTGGACGAGGTAAGAAATTCGTTAGTTGAAAATTAATTAAATGAACTTACCTTGTTTGTTAGAAAACTTGTTGCAGAAGAGATTCAACATATTAAGCCATGTCGGATTTGTAACACATGCAAGCATACCACGGACTCATGTCCGATTATTTTGGGGAACATTAGAACCAAGGATGGAAGGAACAATAGGACATTTGGTATGAGAGTCAACCCCAATATTATCCAAGACAATTTGCTGAACCAAGTTCCAATTCGTCATTGGAAGAAATGATGAAAACACTGACTTCAAACACTGTCTAATTTCAACAAGATACTCAGTCAAGTATCAAGAACATTGAGGCACAGATTAGTCAATTGGCAACTGTTGTCAGTCATCCTGAAGCACGAAGTAGTGGGAAACAGCTTGGAGAGCTTAAGAAGCCCGGACATGCTTTGGAAAATGACAACTATGGGAACAATTCTGTTGATCAACCTAATACTGGACCGCCCAGTGTTCAAGCTGACATCGGGTCATCCAGTGTTAAATCATACACTGGGTCACCTAGTGTCAATTTCAGCAGCAACACTAGGTTTCCTAATGTGAAAGAGCCAACTTGTGAAGATCAGGTAAAAACCCCCCATTTCTATTCAATTTAATGCTTATCCACTTCCTTTTCTTTGCAGATTGGAAAAGTCACTCACAGAGGAGAAAGAAAGGCACATTGAAGAGGTGTTCAAGATAGAGGAGATCGTTATACCCTTGCAAAATCAAGTCAAGCAAGTGCCAAGATATTTCTCAAAATCGATTCCGTCTGAAGTTCCTTTCATTGAGTTCTCAAAGTTGGAGGCAGTATAAGAACTAGTGCTTAATGGAAGAGTGGATATGCTAATTTTCGATATGGCTTCTTTGAGACCTATTCCAAAAATTCCTTGGTGTGTTCATTGGAAAGTGTGATATTGGGCTGCTCAATCTACACAAATTTGGGCAAGCGCATCAGCCTCCTCCATGATGATTCGGTGACTTCCTAGTACTTTACTTTTCAATTTTATTGTTCTTAATTTGATATATTTTAGAGTTTATCTAGTATAAGTTTGAGGGAATTAAAAGATGTGAAGTAGTATATTTGGAGTCTGTATATCACGTTTGCATATTAGGTTGCATTTTTAGGATTTCATATTTATATTTTAGGATTCATGTTTAGGATTTTTGCATTTGAGTCTGCATTCAAAAAAAAAAGAGAAAGAGTGTAAACTGACAAAAAAGAACAATTAGTATAGCATAAAAAGTGGCAAGTGTGACTGATGTATTTTCTGGGATGTTAAAAAATGAGTGTCTAATTGATTTTGATGATAGAGTTGATTGAAATTGTACAAGATTTGTTACACATGACCCTATTTTTGTGAGTTTTTGAGCCTAAGAGCATTTACATAAATTGAGCTCTGATTTTCTTTCATGTGTGTATCAAGCATTGTATGTTCATTCTAGAACTTTGCTCGATTATGCATCTCGAGACCACACCTATGAGTTTGTGAATTAAAGGGATAAGGGCACCTAGGTAAACCACTATTGGCCTTTCATAAGCCTACCTTTTTATATTCACCATTAGGAAGTCAAGTTGAGCCTATGTCTTTTTTTATTTTATTTTAAGCACATACTTTAAGTTTGGGGGATTTGATAAGCAGAAAAATAGCCATAACTTTACTTGATTATAATATATTTTTAATGTCTTTTATTATGTGAATCTTTATATTTTTCTACTTATTTTATTTCTAGTTCAAAATACTCCGATTGTGTATTTCATGTTTATTTCAGTGAGTTTGAAATATTTTTGGACTAAGAAAGAGGATCATGGACCAATTAATGGTGTGAAGTGAAGTTGGGCCCGAGAAACAAACATACAACTCAAATAAAAGAATAATATGATTGTGCCCAATACCCATTAGATGAAAAGACGTGTGACACAAGAATAAGGATTTGTTTCCTATTTGAAAAAGGAATTTTATCCCTTCTCAGACAAAATTACAAGTCGCATATATA
>JAUEKW010033230.1:0-13829 GCA_032274785.1 Ajuga reptans
TCGGTATTTGTTATTTGGCATACCGAAACTTCGGTATACCGACATTCGGTATACCGAGTTTATCGGTATCGGTATCAGTATCGAAATTCAACATACCGAAAATTTTGGTATCGGTATCGGTATCGACCCACCCCTAGTTCCATCAACACTAATGGCAATGTCGAAAGCCATCAATGCAGGGCCTAAACGCCCAAAACATATTTTTCAACATTTTACGCCATCTATCCCTCCGGGCATGTGATGCCACTTTACAATTGTCCCTGGATTCCACTTTTTTATTGCACCCATAAACTTAGGCAATTTCTGAACAGAGCTCTCCTATGTTCCATAAACATTTTCTCTTGCACGTTTCAAACCATGTCATACCTTATGATATGAGATTGTGTACTGATATTTATCAAGAACTTGATGTTGGACACATTTAATCTCATACCCCGGATATGTCTGAACCATTCCTGTTAACAACACAACAATCATGTTCCTGCACAAGTTTTGATGGTCAACAGATACAACATTCATGAGACAAGTGTGAGGCCTGCCATACTTAGTGATCTCCCACATTTCAATCTTGTCCTTAAATCCCGCTCGTAGCCACCAGTTGCAGTATGTTGCCTCCTTGCTATGCTTGCATTTCATTTTTCATATTCGTGGTGTACTTTCGTCCACCCTATACTCACGTCTCGCAATACGAATTGAGAAGTCTTTCACTGCGGACTGCAAGATCTTCTTATCTTTGAAGACCATCCATTTTGCCACCACTCCTTCACTAGCATCATAGAATCTAAACTTCTTTGGTATATAAAATGAGTCCACATGCATTTCCAGATACGATGCATTAAAGAATAGGATAGTAGGATGCATGGTATATCTCAAAGGGGTGGATGGAAGTGCGGCTTGTTGGCTGGATGATGGGTTCTGTTCATGCTGAGTATACATATCGTGAATGTCTCCAACACCCACGTTATCTTCACCTGAATCACTACTTGACCCACTTTCATCAGGCTCAGAGTCTTCAAGTTCATTAGCACCAAAGTTGTCGATCAACGGATCATTTTTTTTTTTATGATTTGTGAATGTGCTATTTCCTTGAACATGAACTTTTTGATCAGCTGAAATTGAAGTTTCAACCGCAAACTCTGCAATAACATTATTTGTGAGGCATGGAGTGCAATTGATATCATCCCCTATTAAGTATGATGTCTATGGATAATACTCATTAGTTTGGGGAATGTCTGCTGGAGCATCAATCAGCTGGTCTTCAAGTTCAACATGAAGGTGTACATACTGATTATCCGCATCGGGTGCAAAGAAAAACCACAAATCATCATCATTCTTGATTGGGATTAGATTAGACCTACTGTTCTCACATAGAGCAATAGATATATTTAATTTGAATTGATTACTATTGACCCCCGTTATTTCATATATTGCTGAAACTAACCCTGAGTATCATATGTCACGAGATACTCTTCTTGCGCCTATAGGTGGATGATCACTAGTACCCCCAAGATGGACCATTACACCAACATTATTCGATGTCGCCATAAACTTCAAAAGCAAAGGGTAAATTTAGAGTAATGCATGAGAGACGAGCATATAAACAATAGAAATATCATTCATTTTCGTATAATGCGGACAAATTATAAAGTTAAGGGACTAAATTGAATTTTTTTTCTTTTTGCGGAACCAAAATTGTGCAAGTAAAAAGTTACGGGGCTAAAAATACGTTTATACCCATGTCTATGCGTGCATATTTTAAATTCAAGTAAATAATTATAATTAATTTGAATATTATTGTTAATTATGGATCAACATAGTTAATTCAAGAAAATAAGTAATGTGGAGTTTTATAAAACACCATATTGTATTTCCAATATTCTCTGTTCACTTCAAGAAGAATTAGAAAAAAAAAATAGCAAAATAAATGAAAGCATTTCCAAGAAAATCCCACACAACATTTTTGTTAGTTGTAGAGTATCCAAATGCAATGAAGTTTTTTCAAGGTACATCTTCTATTAAATTAAAGTTAATATATTTTTATTCAAATTTAAGATTCAATTTTACTTATTTATTTTTTCTTGTGAAAAATTCACATAGATTGTTTATACATGATACATTGGTAAAGACATAAATGATCTAAATGTAAGCCTTTGTCTATGTTCATTTTAATTTTCTTGATTATGGTAATAATCGCTATTCTAAAAGTTTATGTCTAGCTCCGACTAGGCCCCGTCTAATCGCTAGACTGTCCTGGGCCGCCTAATTTCCCCCCGATTTCTCCTATTTAGTCTCTCCTAAACCTCGTTTAGCTCCGTTTAAGCCCCGACTAATAACTTAATATTGATACCCTCAAGCTAACTTCAAACCCTAGACAAACCATATATATCCAAAACCTAACAACATAATATTGTAAGCTGATATAATGATAACTTTTAAGCCATTTGTTAGGACGCTCACCTGAAACTTCATTGAAGCAACGATAAAAAGCAGTGGCAAGGGGCAACGACAGACCGATGGTGGTGGGAGGTGGCGCGGTAGTAGCTATCCAATGGGATAAGGGCGGCGGCAGCAGCTCGACGAGGCTGGGGCGGCACCAGCAATCCAACAGCGTCAGGGACGATACAGCGGTCCAACGGCAATGAAAAATGCATAAGAGAATTATCAGGTTGTGAAGAAAAAAAAAGAGTGAAATGGGGATGGTTTGCGTTTAATGAGCAGCAGGTTTAAATGTGCAAGAACTTTATTCAAGTAAGTAGTTGGAGTGCAAGAACTTTATTCAAATTAAAGCTACCTACTCATATGAAATATTTCAGAAGAGAATTTATTCTCTTTTCTTTTTCATGGACATGTCAACTAATCCTTTTGCACGTCACATGTGAAATTGTTTCTCTCTTTTGTTTGTCATTTGGTTGTATTGTTTTATAGCTAGATGCCCTCTTTAATTTATTTATCTGGATTTATATTTATACGTTGCCTTCCGTAGACAGATTGCTACAAGAAAAAAAAATTGAGAGTCGTCCATATTAGGAGCGACACTAAATTGCTTAAAATAAATATATAATTGGATGTCGACCTTCTTGGAGGCGACTCTAAGTTTTTTTTTTAAGTATATGTTTGTAGAGAATAGTCAGGTGTCACCTACGGTAATGACGACTTACCGTAAGTTGCCTACACGAGAGGCAACTGTGCTTATTATTGTAAATGGTAAAAAGGTACCAAACTTTGTTAAAGACATATGTACAGTACTCTACTGTAGCAAAATTGCCTAATCAGAACAACCCACCCCCTGATTCCCTTAACCTCACACTCACCACTAACCCTATCAACCCCTCACCCAACCAACACTTTTAGGTACATTCTTTCTTTTACTCCATACATTTTCTTTTTCGTGAAAAATGCCTCTTAATAATCCCTACTTAATACTAAAAGAGAGTCGCCCAAAAAATAGGGAAAAACATGTGGCTCTTGATTTTGGACCAAAAATTATTTTTGAAAAAATCTAAATTGTTTTGTTTTTTAAATGACCACGTCTTACAAATTGGTGAGTGTAGATTGTATTTCCACCATATTCTCTTCTCTAGCCAATCAAAACATTTCTCTCTCTTCATTCTTTTTCTTTTTTACCCTAAAATTCTAAACGTTTATAACGTTTTTGTATCAACTTCATTATTAACCAAAAATATATCAAATTAATCCTTATTTCACGATCTTCAATTAGACATATATATTGCATGTATACGTAAAATATTAAATTTTAAAAATTAAATATATTTTGTTGGGTTAATTGTGATATATTTAGATATTTAAACTATTTTCATATAAAATATTTTCATATCTAAAAGCACACCAGTTTTGGTTGAACAAAGTAGCGAACCGAAATCGAACCGAAGTACAATGGTTCGGTTCGATTAAAACTAATTTTTTTAGTTTTTTTGGTTTTGGGTAACGATTTTTTCTTATTAGTTTCCTAAAGAACATAATTTTAAACATCGATTTGGATTTTTGGAAGCTTTTATGTGTGTATATTGCGCCTTATCTAGTTTTTAAATCCTAAATCAATATAATGCTAAAATAAATTAAGATTAAAATGATTAGAAGTCCAAATAAACCACTAAACATAATAGATAATCAGATACTATCATATAATAACACTACTATGACACTACGACATGTTCACAATTGGAAAACAATATATAGGGATAGGACAAAAATAAATGCAATGGTAAAAATAAAAGAAATACACCTAAAGTTAAAAAAAGATCAGTTTTCAGTTAACCACTTCAAAAAAACCGAAACTGAACCAAAAACTAAAAATCACAAAATCTTAAAACCGAGTTTGATTTTCAGTTCCAACCGAATTTTTGTTTCGGTGCGGTACGACCGGTTGATCGATCAGTGGACATCCTTAATCTTTACTTTGATACTTATATAGCGTAATTAGAAAATGAGATACTAGATTCCAAGAGTTAAATTATTTGTTGGTTGATTATTTAAGTTAGGTTTATGTAATTATAGTGTTTGGGCTTCAAAATAAAAGTGAATAAATAGATTTTATAAATATTATATGTTTATAGAACTAATAAATTTATTGAATTTATTGATCATAATCATATCTATAATTAAATCTATAATGGATTGACGCTTAACTATTTAACACCTAGAAAAAAGTACAAAGAGAAAACGTATTTCGTAAGGTTGATATATATTAATCCATTCCTTTTAATTTATATGTTGATATATATTTCACAGCAAGCAAGTAGAGTTGATCATATATATACCTAACAGTCCAATTTTTTTTATTATCACTGGTGAAAAATAATTTTACTGAATAGAATTACCTCAACCTCGCCCATGATTGAAAATTTAAGCCATCATTGACTTGAATTGAAAATATGAAATATCCCATGATCAATACTAATTCACGTGATATTAATTGGTGATCACATAACATCAACATAGACAGACACACAGAAAGAAAAAAATAGCAAAAAAAAAAATAGAGGTAACCTAGAGTTTGCTCTTTTTTTTCCTTTTTTTCTTTTTCTTTGTGCGTGTTTGTATGTTGATAGTATGTGATTACTAATTTATGTCACATTAAGAAGTATTGATCATGAGACATTTCATATCTTCAATTCATTCCAATGATGACTTAAATTTTCAATCATGGGAGAGGTTGATGCAATGCTATTCAGTAAAATTATTTTTCCTGGAGCGATAATAAAAAAATTGGAATGTTAGGTATATATATGATCAACTCTACTTTGTTGCAGCCCAATCAAAATAAAATTGGACTATTGGGTTGTCGGGGTTAATAATTGAAAGTGACAGTTTGGCGTTGATCACTTTGCTGCAGAAAACGGAGTTCAATAAGGCATATACCGGTGTTATAGTTGAAGACATTCGATCGATGATGGAGCTTATTGATTGCACCCAGACTAGGTACGTTCAATGGGAAGCAAATTATCCTAGTGTTAGTATGTTAATTCAACGTGATGTAGGGCATTAGCCTAACTTTGTTTTTTATTAATTAATGAAATATTTCTCTTTCTAAAAAAAATAAAAAAAATATCAACTCTACTTTCTTGCAGTGAAATATGTCTCAACAGATAAATTAAAAGGAATGGATTAATATATATCAACCTTATGATATGCTTTTTCTCTTTTGTATTTTTTCCAGGTGTTATATAGTTAAGCATAAATCCATTAAAGATAAATCAATGATGACGTTATTTAATTAAAACCTCTCAATGTATTTCTTAGTAGCCTTGCTTGTTGATGGCAAGTCCTTTTTTTTTCTTCTTTTTTTTATTGTAATTAGCAATTGAGTTAAAATTCAGCTGGAAAAACCAACAACCGCATCAACCGGAGATATTTGGACTGAATTTCTTGTACACTCAATATTATAGTAAGAAGGTTATATAGCACTTTTGTGCACCAAAATAAATAAATAAATAAAAATAATTAGCAACTTTATGCACCACAAGCTTCTCATGGAAGAAATATAAGATTCTATTAAGCACTGTATAATCATTGTTGGATATTAAGTATTTTTGAAGTAAATTTAAAAATATTAATTAATTATATAATATATCATATCCATATGGGTCTTATGGATTGACGTCTTATTTGAATTAGAATTCAAATTATTAAGTTAGTTGAGCCAATACAAAATGAAAACGGTTAGATTAGCCTGAAGGGATAAGACGCGTCTTTTCGGTTGTAATATCTGTATTTTCTAATTTAGCTTCATTAATTAAGAGACGTGATCACTGGTGAAGAAGAGTTGTGTCCCTTTGGAAAAGACATGTTAGCCTCTATAAATTAGCGTAAACAGATTTGGGGTAGGTACATTCTAAGATATTGTGATGTCCACCATATAAGAGAGAGAATAAAAGAAAGATAATTTACGTTTGAGAGAGATACAAGAAGTACAAGTTCGGACTTCTTAAATTCTAGAGTGCAGAATTTGAAGAAGAATATACAGTTGAATCCTGGGAACAGAACACCCGTAGTCTTCAGCACTTAAAAGAAGGGGTGAAATATTCTGTTTTAGGACATTGCCAAAGGCAAGCCTCTGTGTCAATCTATTTCTGTTAGTTTACTTCTGGGTTTATTGCAGAAATTGTATTTATTCTATAAATTGTTCCAACAATCTAAAACAGAACAGTGAGTTTGTATAACATAAATTTATTAATTTTTTTGTGTATAACTTGAAGGACGTTGAAAGAAATGGCCACGAGTTCGAATCCAGAAATTGATTTCTCAAAAGATGAGAAACCGGAGAAATTCAAAGGACTTGACTTCAAAAGATGGCAACAGAAAATGTTGTTTTATTTAACAACATTGAAGCTAGCATATCTTGTTAGTGAAGAATGTTCGAAGCCAACCGATCCTACTAAAAATGAAGCAATTTTAACTATTGAAGCATGGAAACAATCTGACTTTTTTGTATGTGGAGGAATTATATCCTTAATAGGCTTGATAATACGTT
Organism: Ajuga reptans; assembly: GCA_032274785.1. Lineage (NCBI taxonomy): Eukaryota > Viridiplantae > Streptophyta > Magnoliopsida > Lamiales > Lamiaceae > Ajuga > Ajuga reptans. The sequence continues at coordinate 6,992 of JAUEKW010033230.1, forward strand.
GTATGATATTTATGCAACGTATGATACTTCTAAAGAACTTTGGGAGTCACTTGAGAACAAATACAAAACAGAAGATGCGGGTGCAAAGAAATTCTTCGTTGGCAAATTTTTCAAGTATGTTATGGTTGATTTCAAGCATATCACAAAACAAGTTGAAGAACTTCAAGTGTTGATCGATGAATTGCATTCCGAAGGTTGTGCGATAAATGATCATTTTCAAGTAGGAGCAATCATTGAAAAATTACCTCCTTCATTGAATGATTTCAAAATTTATCTCAAGCATAAGCGACGAGAAATGACTATGGTGGATCTTATCCTCAGGTTGCGAGTCGAAGAAAACAACTGTTGGAATTATCCTCCGAGTTACCTCAATTTGGTTGCAGCGGAATTGGGACCCGGATCGTATACGGGTCCAACCACGACTTGATCCTCGATGTTCCGTACTCCTAGTCAGGGTGGAAATCACAAGTGCAAATCCACCACTAACCACGATCCAAGAACCATCTTGGTTATCAGAATAATCACGTTATTGGGTTCTCTAGTTTTCTGCTCTCTCAGAAAACTTACATCTGTTTTCTCTATCTCTATCAGAATTCTCACGTATGCATTTTGATAGTCAATCTTTTCTCTATATGGTACTGCTAAATTAATTACCAATAATTAATTTAGTACCATGTATAAGTAGACTACATAGGGGAAGTCAATGGATGATTATGGAATATAAGATCGTCCATAATTATCTATCTATATTAGGGGTGGGGAAAAATACCGAAAATTCGATATACCGCACATACCTTACCGAAAAATACCGAAAATACCGAAAACTTCGGTATACCGAACATTTCGGTACGGTATGATACTGTACTGAATATTTTCGGTACGGCAACGGTATAAGAAAGCTTGAATTTTCGGTATACCGAACATACCGAACATATCGGTATACCGGTCTATCGGTATATACACCGAATACCGAATACAATAAATATACCGAATCCTCCACATTACCGAATAAATAACATATACCGAATCATTAATAATATATCTTTATTTCAATTTTTAAATACTAAGTTCCTAACCCTAATTTACTGTGAGTTTTCAAAACATACTTCCTAAACCTTCTCACTCTCAGTAGCAGTTCTGCCGCAGCCTGCAGCCCAAGCAACCCAAGCGAAGACTCAACTCAAGAGTACCGCACATTCCAGGTGCTTGAACCACCACCACCGCCGGCCGGATATCGTCAGAAATAATATCATCTGTGCCAAGCGAAGACTCAACTCAAGAGCACCGCATATTCCAGGTGCTTGAACCATCACCACCGCCGGCCGGATTTGTAATGTATTTTGGAATGTAATTTGGATGTTTTAATTTTTATGTCTGATATGTAATTTGGTATGAAACGGTATACCGATCCTGTTTTGAGTTTCGGCATACCATTTAATCGGTATGGTACGATATATACCGATACCGTTTTGAGTTTCGGCATACCGTTTAATCGGTACGGTACGGTATATACCGATACCGTTTATAGTTTCGGCATACCGTTTAATCGGTACGGTAACGGTATATGTTGATTGACATACCGAGTTTTCGGTATACCGAAGTTCGGTATACCGAATACTTCGGTATGGTATCGGTATCGTATTTCAACATACCGAAAAGTTCGGTATGGTATACGGTATGAGGGTAAATTTTCGGTATACCGTACCGACCCACCCCTAATCTATATCAATTGGGTCAGCCCACTTGGGTGCCCATTGACCCGGGTATTATTAACATCCCCCACTCGCCCATGAGGGCTGAACCGTAACCTATTGTGATCTTTCCAACCTCACCAAAATCATACAGGTAAATGGATTGTGTGACCCGTGCGTATCTCAAGAGCATAGAGCCATACACTAGTTAAGGTGCACATCAGCTCGGCATCAAGGTTTAGATGATAAAGCTATACACTGATTAAGGTGTACAACAACTCAAGATCCAGAACTAGAGCATAGATCTATACACAGGTTAAGGTGCATAACAGCTCGAAATCCAGAATTAGAGAACAACAAACTCGCTATGCCCCAGACTCATTATCTAGTGCCAAGAATCAGTATGTCTTCTTGTCCCTTAAAACAATGAAGGAGCATACCAGATTCATCACTTTATCTTACATTCACTATTACGTTCCTTGAACATAATTGATGCCAGTGAATCTCTAAGTAGTGATGGCCATAATGGTCTTCCCTTTTCCTTATATCTCCTAGTCCTTTATCTAGCTGCTTTCCTAGACATGCCCCGCATGGAAGAATCATTTCTTGGTTATTGGGAACATTCTAAAGTAGCAACACTAAGATAAAGACTAAAGATACAGGAAAAAGTTCTAAGAGCATAACACGAGGTAATACAAACCTCCGGATCTCACACAATGAGTGAAATAGGGACTCATTTCTCATTATCCATTTTGGTCACAAGCACATGCGGTATGAAATGCATGTTACAATGTGTCATTTCTCTCAAGGAAGTGTATGTCATTTAGAGAACACATTGTACAGATCTTGGTCTAAGTGCTTCCCAACACTTAACCTGAGTTTTCTCCTTAGATGTCCTCAAGTCAACGTCTAACTTGAGAAAACTCACATCTGGCTATTGACAAGTCCAAATAGATCACATTGATCTCATCTTAGTATTTCCTTACTGAGGCGACACATATAGATTCAACTAAATGAGCTCCATACAAGTCTCATCTCCACATGTCACCCGACATTGGAGGCGATTGCTCGTGTGAGAGAGCCAATCTTTCCTTAACGTGTCCGACATACTTTATGAATGAACCATATATTCATAAGTGTACATAGGTACTTCATAATCACCTCCCACTATGTGACAATTATCCAAGATAAAGTCAAGTGGTGATGTTCTTGGTTAGTTTTGGAGTTTCTCGTAAGCAACGTCCCATGTGTGGACCGTGAGCTGCCAATGCCCCCACTCAACTGCTTATTACTCCAGAATAACTCAATCTCTTTAACCAAAACATCGTTGCACTGTAGAGACATAAGCTCCAAGCTTTGCTTTGATTATGGAAATCAATACTCTCCCAATACTCACATCTCCCCGAGATGATCTTGCCTTCTTGCAAGAATAACTTACTTAGATGCAGATCTCTTTGATCTGCATCACCGTACTGAGTATCAGCTATGTAACATTCATCAAATCATAGTTCCTCTACTTAGGAAATGGTACAGTGCATCTTTCGCATCCCAAGAATCCGTTCAAGTATGCTCTCATACTTTCACTAGGATTCAGTTAATGCTTAGTTACTAGACACATGAAATAGCCTACACTAAGGCACACATCTCTTAGTTATATCAAGCTCCTAACAATACTAGAATATTGTACTCTAGACATCATAAACTTCTACTTAGAAGTTATTGGATACATTCAACTGCTTTTGAACATCGTCTTTAGCCAATAAGAGTATTAGTGGATGCTTGGGCCTCCAATTAAAATCATCCTAAGATCTCTACAAGTGATACTTACTGAATCATGAGTAGTTCTCTACATAATCCTTGAAACCTCTACTTATCTCATAAGTAGTCCTATCCTTGTCATTCAACTCCGAGTTGTAAGACAAACCATCTATTAATGGTTAGAATACTCAAGGTTATTGCCCACTGGCAAAATCTATTAGATTGCAAATTTTCCTCTTGGTGTTACAACTCTCAATGGTATCCATTCATCAGTCAATTTGGTTTCTTGGCCCTTGACTATAAACCTCTTTGGGTGTACCAATTTGTTTATCAGTCAAGTTCTCTACTGAGGAGTACTGTCTCTCAACCACCTTAAAATGCAATTCCAATTCTAAATTGGCTAACTAAGGACGAAAGATGGTAAAACTCATTGTTGGTAGGAAATGTCTTCAAAGACAAGTCTTACACACTATGTGTAACTTTACAACCAATATGAGTCCCATACCTCTTAACAGTTTCAACAGCCTTTTGAGAACCTATTGTTCACAATCTCTTTGTGCCCAACCTAATATTAACCAGTTCCCAGACCTTGTTTCAACAACACCAATTAAACAACTATTTCTTTGTTTTCCTCCATTTACCCCCCCAAGGATAACACAGAATGTAACTCATACTTTCGCTTCACTCTGAAATTTTGGAGATTCATCATCAAACATGCCTTGCAATCTTATAGATTCAAGCATTTCCCAGTATTGTTCTACTGAAGAAATTCAAATAGATCATGCTATCACTGAAGGTTGACCCCCATTGGCATCTTGTATCAGGATATCCCTTAGAACTGTTCGTAGTTCAGATGGATACAGATCTTCAGTGAACACTTCTAAGAAGCCTTACTAGGGAATATCTCCAAAATTATTATGTTTTGTGATTCTACTTCAGTAACGAACTTATCAATTGTTCACCTATGAATATATAAACCTTGGAATGACAGAGTATCCCATAAGATACATTTCCTCTCTTGAGGATTTAGCTTTCCAAACTTTATTGGAAAATGTCATTCACTTAAGCCACTGATCCTTAGGATCCTCATTAACCCATATAACCCTCATTTGCTTAAGTTCGACTATCTACAGGTCCAAAGTTTACAATATATATAAGTTACTAATTCACTGAATACCTTGATTCAATGAATACCCTTTTCAATGTATAGGTCGCAGTAAAAAATGTTCTTTTCCACTGAAATAAACTAGTTGACTTGCCCCATCGCCCTCATGGACCTAAACATTTATCTTAACAACATCCTTTCCCCCATTTTCACCACACAATTTTGTCAAAAAATGGGTGTGAAGAAGGGATAGTTACTTAATAATATCTAATTCCGTTACATTGACCCTTCAGATGATTATGAGATATTCACACATTTAATCAGTCTAAGAGCACGCATTGCCCTATTCATTTTATTCCTTCTAACGTTCGCAATTTTTCCAAAACACTCCGGTGTCTTTTAGACTTTTAGGAGATCAAATAAATTTGACCGATTCATGTAAATAATCCTCATATGTATCGAAAATTAGGCTCCATGACTAAGTGCTATGTCGCCTAATCACAAAACACCACAATGAATTAATAACAACAGAAAGTTTTGTTCTAATTGTCTGTTGAAAGTTTCTAGGGTTGATGATGAAGCAAAACAAAGCCCCCACTGGGATGAAAAATTTCATAAAAATAACTCCTCGAGTGTATTTCTCCTCAATTAGTTCATCATGTTATGCCTAACGTAAACTTAGTCTGATGCCACTTGCACTAACCAATCTACTTTTAAAGGCATACATATTTGCTTGTTTTTCTTCCAACAACACAAAACTTCTAATCATATACATCTACACCATTGTCTTAATGTTTATCAACCAATCAACCTTTATCGTCTCAAGTTAAGTCTCGATCTTAGAAGAACTCTTACTGAAACTAAAATTTGTCCACTTTCAAGATGTTTAAGGACAACAAACAGGAAAACTTTTGTGCATCATGCAATTCCGAATTGCAAGTGCTTATGCCCAATCATTAACTCCGGCATATTGCAAATCCAATTTGCAGTGACAAATGTCAGAAGTATCAACTATGGCATAATTTCCTGTATTTATCCTCACAATCCTATAAAAGTAGACAAAAATACTCTCAAAATTTCAGTTCTCACATCCATTGCCTTAAATTCTTTTACCCGAAGTAAATGAATTAATTAGGGAGGTTGACACTGTCTAGAATTTACAGTCATTCAAGCTGCTCTCAAAAAGTGTTCAGGCATCTACTGCCACACTTACTGAATACTGCAACATGCTCAACACTCATTGTCAACACACTTGGCATGATGTGTCAAGGACTAAAAATTTCAGTTTGGTATAGCGCACTTATGTGCTTTTCCAATTAGTTTCAGTACAGTTATTGAGCCAAACACAGTTCATTGTATTTGCTCATGAGGTTTCCCAAAATGACTCATTTGTCTTTATTGGAAGATGTTCTTCTAAAATACATTGTTAATATCTTCCATTTACACTGTATCTTGTTCCTCTTATGTCCAGAATCCAATTCTAAACTGGGAACATGAAAATTGATTTGGCAACTCCGAGCCACTTCTAATCATTACGATGAGCAACATCCTTTAAAAATCTAAACTACCCCAAGGGGTACGACCGACCTTTGGATGCCCCCACTCGACCGGAAGATACTAGACTATAACTTAAATGTATATTGTTCACAGAGAAGACTTGGATTAAACCTTTGACTGGTGATGGTAAATTTATCTTACTTTTACTCTGATATCCCGAATATCTTGAGTTAAAGCATTTTTCTCATTAAATGAGAGTTATTACCAAGTACATAGTCAGTTTTACATCCAAGATTTCGTTGGTAGAGGAATCGTCTTTAACTCCATATACTACTAGAACCACTTATGGTTCCTTCTCTAGTGTAACACTGACACCCTCCTAGGGTTCTTATGATTCGGTTGACGCCATTCAAGACTATCTCTAAGTCTAGTACATGTCCTAATTGTTATGACCTACTAGTCATAAAAGTTCGTCATCTACTTGTCACTAAAGATAAGTCTAACTACGGAGTAACTAACTTAATGTGTTTTATGCCATGATCTACGTATAAGGGAGGTGAATGCATGCATTTGTGCTTCCTAAATGTACACAAGATTTTGTTCTTTAGAATTAACATTATGATAGATTGACGGAAGGTATGACCTCGAAAGTTCACTATGTTCCCAATAATCACCCATATCCAACCGTCGCAGTACTGCAACTTAGAGGGTGTTTGGCTAAGCTTATTTCAAATATCTTATAAGCACCAACATCTTATAAGTTGTTTTGAGAGCTTATAAGATGTAA
>JAUEKW010033449.1:0-13817 GCA_032274785.1 Ajuga reptans
TTGGCTGCTAGGTTATCCTCCAATTAGGTCTAAGATACTCTAAAATCGAATTAGGGTTCATTTGTATAGTGGGGGAAAGTTGTTACTCCAAAATTGGGTCAAAAACGCGTCAACTGAGTAAAACAGGGTACAGATTCTCGGCCGAGATTAATGTGTGTCTCGGCCGAGACGTCCAAGGGTTTCGTCTCGGCCGAGATCCAAAAGCTGTCTCGGCCGAGATAATGTTTCCGAGCTAAATCTTGACTTGGGCTTGATCTACGTCTCGGCCGAGATCCAAAAGGTGTCTCGGCCGAGATGATGCTTCCGAGCTGATCCTTGACTTAGGCATGGACTACGTCTCGGCCGAGATCCAAAGGCTGTCTCGGCCGAGATGATGTTTCCGAGTTGATCTTTGAATTGGGCATAGGCTGCGTCTCGACCGAGATCAAGGAGATCCATCGCGGCCGAGATGTGGTCTTCTCCTTCTCTCTTCATCCCTTGATCGATCCTTCGCCTCTTGTCCTTGTAATGCTCCTTTTCGATCCTTTTGTACCTGTTTTAACACACTTATGCAGCAAACGCATTATCTAGCCCAATTAACATCAAATGATCTAAATACACGTAATTATGCATGTAAACATAACAAAATCGACACTTAAAGTGTCCTAAAGTGCATGCACGAACACGTGTACCAGTAGTGTGAAATGAGTGAAATGTGTAAAATATATGTGTAGTGTGAAGTGTGTGTGAAATGTGTGGAATGTGTGTAGTGTATGTAATATACGTGAAACGTGTGAAATGTGTGTGAAATGTGTGTAGTGTGTGAAATGTGTGTGGATTGTGTGTAGTGTGTGTAGTATATGTAATGTGTGTGAAATATGTGTAGTATGTAAAATATGTGTAGTGTGTGTAGTTTGTGTGAAATGTGTGTAGTGTGTGTGAAACGTGTTTAGTGTGTGTAATGTGTGAAACGTGTGTGTAGTGTGTGTAGTGTATGTGGAATATGTGTAGTGTGTGTAATATGTGTAAAACATGTGTAATGTGTGTGAAACGTCTGTAGTGTGTGAAATGTGTGTGGATTGTGTGTAGTGTGTGTAAGTATGTGCAATGTGTGTGAAACGTGTGTAAGTATGTGTACTGTGTGTGAAGTGTGTGCAGTTTGTGTGAAGCTTGTGTAGTGTATGTAAAACGTGTGTAGTATTGTAATATGTGAAATGTGTGTGTATTATGTGTGAAACGTGTGTAGTATGTGTAGTGTGTGAAATGTATGTGTAGTGTGTGAAATGTGTGTAGTATGTGTAACGTATGAAATGTGTGTGTAATTTGTGGTGTGTGTCAAATGTGTGTGGAATGTGTGTAGTGTGTGTAATATACGTGAAACATGTGTAATGTGTGTGAAATATGTGTAGTATGTGAAATGTGTGTGGATTGTGTGTAGTGTGTGTAGTATGTGCAATGTGTGTGGAACGTGTGTAGTATGTGTAATATGTGAAATGTGTGTGTAGTGTGTGTAGTTTGTGTGAAACGTGTGTAGTGTGTGTGAAACAAGTGTAGTGTGTGTAATATGTGAATAGTGTGTGTAGTGTGCGTAATGTGTGTGAAATGTGTGTAGTGTGTGGAATGTGTGAAACGTGTGTGTAGTGTGTGAAATATGTAAAATGTATGTAGTGTGTGTAATGTGTGAAATATGTGTGTAGTGTGTAGTGTGTGTGAAATGTGTGTAGTGTGTGAAATTTATGTGGAATGTGTGGAATGTGTGTGGAATGTGTGTAGTATGTGAAACGTGTGTAGTGTGTGTGAAATGTGTATGGAATGAGTGTATAGTGTGTGTAGTATGTGTGGTGCGTGTGAAACGTGTGTAGTATATGTAATATGTGAAGTGTGTGTGAAGTGTGTGTGTAGTGTGTGTCAAGTGTGTGTAGTTTGTGTGAAATGTGTGTAGTGTGTGTGAAACATGTGTAGTGTGTGTAATATGTGAAATGTGTGTGTAGTGTGTCTGAAACGTGTGTAGCGTGTGTAGTGTGTGAAATATGTGTGTAGTGTGTGAAATGTGTGTAGTGTGTGTAATGTCAAAAATGTGTGTGTAGTGTGTAGTGTGTGTGTGAAATATGTGTAGTGTATGTAATATGCGTGAAACGTGTGTAATGTGTGTGAAATGTGTGTAGTATGTGTAATAAGTATAATGCGTGTGTAGTGTATGTGAAGTGTGTGTAGTGTATGTAAAGTGTGTGTAGTTTGTATGAAACGTGTGTGTGTATATTATGTGTAGTGTGTGTGAAATATGTGTGTAGTGTGTGAAATGTGTGTGTAGTGTGTGAAATGTATGAAATATGTGTGTAGTGTGTAGTGTGTGTGAAATGTGTTCTGGAATGTGTGTAGTGTATGTAATATGCATGAAACGTGTGTAATGTGTGTGAAATGTGTGTAGTGTGTGAAATATGGGTGGATTGTGTGTAGTGTGTGTAGTATGTGTAATGTCTGTGAAATGTGTGTAGTATGTGTAATATTTGAATTGTGTGTGTAGTGTGTGTGAAGTGTGTGTAGGTTGTGTGAAACGTGTGTAGTGTGTGTGAAATATGTGTAGTGTGTGTGAAACGTGTGTTGTGTGTGTACTGTGTGAAATGTGTGTGTAGTGTGTGGAGTGAGTGTGAAACGTGTGTAGTGTGTGTAGTATGTGAAATGTGTGAAATATGGGTAGTGTGTGTAATGTGTGAAATGTGTGTGTAATGTGTAGTGTGTGTTATGTGTCAAATGACTTTCTACTGTCTTCACCAGTGTTATTTCTCGGAACAAATCCCACGCAGCTTGAGCCAAATTGTTTGGATAAAAAGGTTTGTCTTTGATCGTGCCCCCTGGAGTAAACTAGATTCCAAACTAATTTACACTGAAATTATTGTTGAAATTCATCCAGTCATGTAATCAACTTCCTCGTTTGGCTCCTGATAAGTCATTTGATTGTCTTAAACTTCATACGCTGCCTATGTCAATGTATTCCATTAGTTATTTATCATTGTCATTCGGGTTGCTAGTGTTGTTATTGGATCACCTTCTGTTACTTTTTCCACTCTTTTTATTATATTTCCATCGGTTGGCCATTGGTTACTATTGGTGGCCATTTCTTCCAAAACGGTAAGAGTGCCAGTAGGTTTCCTTGCTAGTAATGTGTCCCCAGCTGCGACATCAATAAGTTCCCTCGTAGAACCAATAAATCTGTTATAAAAATAATAGATTTGCTGATTGTACAAAAAATTGTGTTATGGGAATTTGCATAGTGATTCTGAAATCTCTACCATGTTTCATAGAGGGGCTCGAAGGAAATTTTCCTGAATGGTATTATTTCACTTCTAAGTTTCAATGTCTTACTCAGTGGGAAGTATTTTAAGAGAAATTTTCGTCATAGATCATACTATGTTCCTACAGTATCCGGTGCCAAAGAATTTTTCCATAACTTTGCTTTTTTGCTTAAGGAAAAATAAAATAAGTGAAGTTTGATAACATCTTCTAATGCCCTCATTTACTTTAAAAGTGTCGCATACTTCAAGGAATTATTTCAGATGCACATTTGGGTGCTTCTAAGTACCTCCGCCAAAGTGGTTTAGCTTGAACATTACTATCATGGCTAGCTTCAATTCAAAATTATTTGCTGCAATTAGCGGTCGAACAATTCCCCCAAAATTATTGGTTCCTACAAGATGTAAGAAATCCCTAATAGTTGTCTGATCGAAGACTACTTGAGTATGCTCTTGCTGTATCAGTTTCATCATCTGTCTAATTTACTGATTTTGTTGTTCGTAGCCTTCTAAGTGAGTTTGCTGCTATCATGATTTTACTCTATGATGTGCATGGCCCACTTTTTTGGTCTAGATTATGTAAATGGGCCTCTTTAGTAGAAAGAGCTCAATTAGCCCAATGTTTGTACTTTAGAGGCCCAAAGGCCTGATTTTCTAAGTAGATTGGGATTAAGTTGATGGGCTCTAAATCATATTTAAGCCCATTAATTGTCCTATAAATACCCTCCCATCTGTTTCATTATTCTCTACGCAATATAATAATATTCTACGTTTCTATGGAATTATTCTGATTATTGCAATTCACTGTAATACATCATCATTTTGGCGCCGTTTGTGGGAATCGAATTTTTTGAATTTTTTTTTGAATTTTTTTTATTTCTGGCAATTCTGAAGGATGAATCAGAAGGATCAACAAGCTGCAGCAGGCAAGCAAAAGGAGGCGGAGCGACAACAGCAAGACCGGAGGGACGAGCTACTACCAACGGATCCCCTGCAGGAAAGTCGGAGTACCAACTTGCCAGAAGGTATCATGCCTGAAGATCCGGAGAGTACCGTCCAGCAGTCCGCAAGCCAAGAACCTCGCCTCCCGCAACTTCCTCCTACCAACTAGGAAGGTCCACTCTAGAAGAGGACTCCCGTGGATCAAGACGCTTGCCTCTCGCAGCTCCCTCCTACTATCCAGGAGGGTCATCAGTAACAACCTCCCGCTGGCGGGAGCACCTCCCGCAGCTTCTCTCTACTGGCCAGGAGGGCCTCTTCCAACAACCACCTCGTGTTCACAAGGACGCACATCTCCCACAAATACCTCCTGCCAACTAGGAGGGTCACATCCAATAGCCACCCCTATTGGTCGGCCATGAGACTTGGTTACAGCGGTAGGCTCCGAACCAGCTAGCGTTAAGATCTAGCTGTTTCCACCAAACTTCTAGGACACACCGTACGAGCGAACTACGACCCGAGAAGGTAGAATATCTAGATTTTCCAAAATCATCCCCACTCATCAACACTACCACCGCACTTTTAGGCACAAACGGGCCCCGATCGAGCTGTAAAATAGCAGTAGACAAGTTCAAAATGTCCCGAACAAAAGTTGTGAAGGAACTTAAGCGATAAAATCAATGGAAAGAGGTCCCCATCTCAAAAGAAGGAGACAACGCGCAGCTGAACGACAAATCAAGGCCAAAATAGCCTCAATACCGCCGCTCATACCGCCGCCGGAACCGGTGGCGGGTACCGGTGGCTGGTAATGGTCCCTGTACCGGTCGAGGTACTCGCACCGGTACCCATTCCAGGGGCGGTTCCCATTTTGGCCCTCCAAGGGCTGCTTCAAATTCGAGTCCAAATCGCACAAAATCGCGAGTCAACTTGTCGTGCTTCAGTGTTTTGACGATAACTCCCTTTTTCGGACTCCAATTTACTCGATTCAAATTCCTGAGTGACCCTAAGACAATGGGCTACAACTAGCGTGTTAGGGACGAAGACCGATTCAGGCTAGAAGTACGAGAAACGGGCCGTTAAAGTATTTGGGGCTGCTTTGTAATATTTAAAACTTGTCATTCACTCTATCTTTTAACTTTGCTTCTATTACACAATGTACCCCATTTTTCCCTTTAGTTCAGCAGATTTTAGGTCTTTGGAGGGTTCTCTATAAATGCCCATCAACCCCCAAGGCATCTATTCTAAGCTTGGGTGTTAGAAATCACCAAGACTTCCTAGTTTAGTTCTTCTCTTTAAATTTTTGCTCTTCTTTTATTTTCTTGCTTGGGTTTGTCGAAGTATTTTAGATTGTGAGCTTTGGAAGATCTCTGAGCCATTTAATCGACTAAGTTCTTTCTTCCCTTGTCTTCAAATTTTGATTATTATTGCATAATAGTTGTCGCCTACTTCACTTAAAAATCGATGATGATTCTGTGTTATAATATGTTGATGTTTGTTGATTTTATGATGTTTTATGGGTAGTTGCTTTGATTTCCCAAGTCTAGGGAGTAGCCCAAGCCTAGAGGTTGGTATTTTTAGTTGGAAATTTTTTATCGATGTGGGTTTATTGTATTTCTTGGTGCGTTTGTTAAATTGTTGGACGTTTACATGTGTAGATGTTATCTCCCTTGATATTCGTCCATAAAATGTGTTTGACTTTGATGGGTTAGTGGCCCGTTCCTATGTGAAGTTGATAGGTGTAGCTTGAATCTCCCTTTATATTCGTCCATAGGATTCGTGGACTTCTCCTTGAAAGTGGGCTGGATTTTATGTGAAATTGATAGGTTTGTGTAAACGTGTAGGAACTAGGGTTTCCCTAATTTCCTTCCTTCAATTTTACAACTTTAATTACTTTTGAAGTGAGAAACAATTGGGATTAGAGGGTAGTGTTGTCTTGAGGACTTTCTTTAAGGTTGTTTTTACATAGTTTTTCATGCCATCCACGTCTCAAAGTGCTGGTCTATAGCATAATGGATAAATTCAGTGCAAAAACCTTTAAATTAGTGTCTCGACATCCCCGGGTAACATAGTAGCGCTTGTCTCCTTGTAGGGTTAAAACGTATCAAACAAGGAACGTGGATTCTCACTACTATGGTTCCGTTACGATACCACCATCTTGAGAGCGAAGTTATTTGGGGGTTTAATTTGTCAACTCAGCGATGTCGTTAACCTAGGATGTCGTGCATCTAGGCATGGCCTAAGGCACACCGAGGGGATTTATCCCATAACAATTGATAGAGGAACGCTTCATTAGCTTCCCTTAGACACCATATAGGTTGCTTTGCTCACTAGACACAAATTCCGTAACATAGGTACGGGCAAAATCGAAACTTGGGGAATCTCTTTTATTAATTTTTATTTTATCTTGTTATTTTATTTATGCCACACACAAACTACTCTATATTCTTGCTAAAACTTGTAACCCTTAACCGACCTAGTTAATTTGTTCGGACAATCCTCCTTTGGGTCCGGAACCATCAACATCATAGAAGGAGGATGAGCGGGAGGAGACTTGCGGAGAAGTACTACAAGTGTGAGAGCAAGCAGAAGACATAACTGTCACGAAAAAAGGATAACCTCCGAGAACTTATCCTCCTGAAAAAAGAGTGATCCCCCAAAACTCACTCGGAAAAGAAAAATACCTTATTAAACAATGTGAAATATAATAATAACACGCAAGGATATTGAATGCTACTAAGTCCCCTCAGAAGGACGATATTCAACAAGTCCCCTCAGAAGGAAGAATTTCATCAAGTCCCCTCAGAAGGGCGATATTCATCAAGTCCTCTAGGAAGGACGAATTTCAGCAAGTTCCTCAGAAAGACAATATTTAACAAGTTCCTTCAAAAGGACGAATTTCAGCAAATCCCCTCAGAATAACAAATTTCAGTAAGTCCCCTAAGAAGGACGATATTCAACAAGCCCTCTCGGAAGGATGAATTCCACTAAGTCTCCCAGAAGGATGTATTCTGTCAAGCTTCTCTTGGAAGGACAAATGCTACTATGTCTCCCTAGAAGGATGAATTCCAATAAGTTCCCCAAAAGGACCTATTTTATCAAGCACCTCTTAGAAGGACGATTGCTATAAAGCCGTCTCAGGGACAAATCTCATCAAGTCTCACTAGAAAGATAAGTTCTCCAACATTCTAAAAGAAGGAAAAAAATCTCGACCTGCTGAGACTCTAGCAAGTCAAATTCATCCCGCCTTGCTGAAAACACCAGCAAGTGAAATTCATATCGTCTTGCTGAAGACACCAGCAATTCAAATTCATCCCGTCTTGCTAAAGACACCATCAAGTCAAGTTCATCACGCTTTTCCAGCAAGTCAAGATCATCCCGTCTTGCTGAAAACCCCAGCAAGTCAAATTTATCCTGCCTTGCTGAACACTCCAGCAAGTCAAGATCATCCCACCTTGCAAAAGACACCAACAAGTGAACTTCATCACGCCTTGTTGAAGACACCAGCAAGTCAAGTTCGTCTCACCCTGCTTCGACATCAGCAAGACAACTTTATTTCGATTGGCTGAAAATCTCGCAAGTCAAGCTTATCTTGACTGGCTGAAACTCTAGCAAGTCGCCCTCCCGAGGATCCAAAAGGCGAACTTCTATACTACCTAAGAAGTCGAAAAGAGTCGGACCACCACCCCCAAAACTCAAAATAGAAATCTTTATGACAAAGAAAAATAAATCGTCACAAACAAAGGAGATATCAAGAAACCACCAAGTAAAATAAACACCATCTTAATATACGAAACACACAAGAAAAATATGGAGATAAGAAATAACGCAAACAAACCTCCAGCATTCTAAGAGCAAAGATAAAGTACGACAAAAGGAAGCAGCAGGCACGCGCAGGTACTACACTAGGAATCACTACTAAAAGTAGTAAAACTTGGGAACAACCCAAAGACAAGATAAGCTAGCAGCTAGGAGTCGGCAAGAAGGCGATCTCCATTGTCCACCATCTCCTCATTGTTAGGAGTAGGATCCTCACCGCCCGCATCTACCTCGCCCCCTCCAGAAGGTTCAAGTAGGTGGATGATATCCAACCAACTATCATCTTCCTCACATTCTTTATCTTTAAGACGCCAAAGGCTTCAGTTGAACGACCTGGCAAAGGTTGTCGGGAGTGAAAGGAGCCCTCCCTCTCACTCCTATTATGGTCCCAGCCTCACTTGATGCGGTCTCCAACCAAGTAGCACAATCCATGTGCAAAGTACGGGGAGTAACAAAATCAGGAAGCCTAAGAAGAAGAAGTATCAAGCTTGCGCTCAAAGATGAGGCAAAGAAGAAATCCTGAAATTAGTAAAAACATAAGTAAAAAAATGTATGCTTACAAGAAGACGTCTTCATCCCGCAAGGATGAAGTGAAATCCCAGCCCGAAGGAGAAAAAGACTCGTGACATAAAGCGCCACTCGAGGAGTGGGTAGGCGAAACCCCACTCGCAGCTCAATACGGAGAAAGGCGGTTGCGCGCGTGCTGCATAGATAAGTAAGCATCGCGACGGAAAGGGTTAGATCCAAGAGAGAAGTCGTCGCCAACGTGCTGGGGAGAACGAGGCACGCACAGGTGTGTGTTGCGGCACTCGGAATGGAGAAGATGCACGCATCAACGACGCACTATACGCGCGGCGCTATGCAATAATATGATAGAAGAAGCTGCGCGAATGGATGGCTCCGGCGCTATTACGGCAATAGGTTGGGAGAGGATGCAAGTTACAATGGCTCAGCGGCGCCCCCTGTGCATTGCAGAATCTTAAAAGGCGCGTGCTACGTCAGCTCGACCACGCACGCAACATACTGTAGCTCGACAAAACAAAAATAGCCCGTCGGTCTCGACAAGGAGGCAGATCCGGCTAAGCTTGTATCCTAGATCCTGGGTCAGACCCAGATACCCAAGGTTTTTAAATCGTCGATCGAATCCGGGTAGAATTGTCCATTCGGGAAGATTCATTTTCCTTGGCTATTTCAACTTGTGGGTAATTATTTTCAGAAGCGATAAAACTGTCAAAAAGGGAGAAAACATTCAAAATGCCGAAGCCCATTCGAAATAATATGTTATCCCGTCCTCCTGCCAATAGTAATTAATCACTCCTCCAGAGTGGGAGAGACAAGCCCATAAAGAGAACTCACTACGCCTCGCTTTTTTTATTTCTAAGAGGACCATCGATAGATTGTCAAATAAATTCAGACGAAGCACTTGACGACATTAAAGAAAAAGCATCACACTTAACAACCAAGAACATTCACCAAGCAAAGGAGAAATAAAATAATACAAGGCGTAATAAAATAGCTAAGGAAGCAAAGGAAAATAGGGAAAATGGAGAAGATTCACTTGCGACTTGCTACAAGCTTCAAGCTACTCTCATGCACCTTCCTCTCCCAAGTCCCGTACGCTCCAAGCTCGACGTACAAATCTCACTACTCTCAAGATTTTACTGTAAGAAGCATTTTTAGAGTGGGGGGGGGGAATAATGATGTGTATGGCCCACGTTTTAGGCCCAGATTATATAAATGGGCATCTTTAGTAGAAAGAGCTCAATTAGCCCAATGTTTGTACTTTAGAGGCCCAAAGGCCTTATTTCCTAAGTAGATTAGGATTAAGTTGACGGGATCTAAATCATGTTTAAGCCCACTAATTGTCATATAAATACCCTCCCATCCGTTTCATTATTCTCTACGTAATATAATAATATTCTACTCTTCTCTGGAATTATTGTGATTATTGCAATTTATTGTGATACAGCATCACTCTAATTTCTCCTCGCATTTCGTTTTCTCAATGGTGTGTTTGGTTAGGTTTGAGCATAACCAGTTGTGCCCAACCCAATCCCTTAAGGTGTTTATTTTAAGGGGTTCTGCTCAACCACTTACAAATCATATCAATAATTATAATATAATCAATCAATTACACTTCCCAACATCTACTTTAATCATTAAACAACCATCACTTAACAACCTCTTACACACATCACATCACCTTTTCTAATTAAATATTATTTTTTAACCTACAACCACTCAACAAATACTCTCTTACATATATCACATCACCTTTTACAGTTAAATATTATTTTCCAACCTGCAACCACTTCTACAACCACCAAAATAAACCCCTCTTTTTTTCTTTCCTCAACTACTTATCTCAACCACTTTACTTCAGCCAATAGTGTCATAGCAAGCCCCAACCCCAACCAAACATACTCAAGGTTTCTTTGATCTGATTCACAACATGGGAACTCACATAAAGAAAAATAAATAAAAACTTACTTTATATAAAAAAGTTAAACCTTTTGAAAATAAATAAATAAATATATCTAAGTTTTACTACTAAACTAAACTTTAGCTATTAATGTGTCCCTAACAATGGTGTCCAAACTGGGTTCACTAATTATTCATCTAGCCTCTACCGCTAAGTATACAATGTAGTTAATATATATTTGTGAACAAGAGTAATATAACACTAGTTAGGTAATGGTGTATTCTAACTTTATCTAGATGATTGAAATCGGAATATGGTTTTAAACTAAGTAAGTTACCAACGCTTAAATAAGCGGCGCGGCTCAGTTTCGAAATGGCGGATCTCTACCTTAGTGTACTAACCTATTGCAGTCAATCAAGTTAAAAAATCAATTGCACAATAAAAAAGTCTGCAATCCTTATTAACCCCCAGCTACTACTATTACTTGATTAGTATCATATTTGGTTTGCTTTATTATTCATTTTATTTAATATTACAAAGTTTAAAAGGTGTAAATATCATGATTGTAGGTCATGTTTACCAAAATAAGAACCAAAAAACTAAGTTTTACCTTAAAAGTAGTTTATACAAAAAGCACACTTATATGTGTAACTATAGATGGAGATTAAGCATCACTGATATCCCATATGCCAAGGTACCTATACCAGAGTTAATTACCAACAATTCTCAGAGGTTATAAATACTTTATAACCATAAATGTACTTTGGATTTATACTTACAATGGGGTGACGATAAGAGAACACACAAGAGAGGGAGCGGAGTCGGAGTTTTTGGGGGAAATGTAAACTCAAGCACAATCAATTTTGATTATAATCACTAAGTTTTCGTTTAATATGGGAATGCCAAGAAGATTAATACCTTCTAAAGAAAGCTAAAAGATATACATACATAATGAATTAAGAAGTAAAATCAATCTAAGAGGCAATTCAGCAAACACGTTGTTTACGATTTCCAAATCTCACCACCTCTAAATTGGAATCAGAATAGCCGATGATCTTACACACATCACATCACACCAATTACTCTATCTCTCTCTCTCTCTCTCTCTCTCTCTCTCTCTCTCTCTCTCAACATCATCTAGCACACTTCACATCACCTATTCTAATTAAATATTATTAATCAACCCTCCAACCACTTCTTCAACTCCTAAAATAAACACACATTTTAACTTCCCCAACCACTTCCAACCATCTAAACACCTCATCCTACAGTACCACAACAACCCCCAGTCCAAACCAAACACACCATTGAATATTTAGATAGGGCATTTAAGAAATAAACACTGAAAATGATACTTTTATTTAATTCTTGCTATGTCACATCTCTAAAGTTGTGTTTGATTATAGTAAAATAATATGCATTAAATACATATATATATATATATATATATATATATATATTGTTATTATATAATGCATAAGTGTTATATATATATATTTTTTGAATGGAAAAGTATCCTATAAATAATTAAAGTATTATGAATAAATAGTTTGGTATTATGTTGTTAAATATTTTAATAAAACTTGAGAGGAATATATTATTTAATAATTAGGAAGGGTAGAGATATACCATGTTGCTCAATTAATCAGGGGATATTCAAAGAACAATGTAACAAATTTATTCATTAACGTATATAAATATTGAAAACAAATAGAACAATGTCACAAATTTATTCAATACAGATAGAACCCAAATAAATATTGAAATAAATAAATACATTTAAAATTTTTTTGATAAATCTAAAAGCAACAAACTAAATAAGATATATATAAAAAAATTAAAAAAATATATTAATAGTTATTTAGTAGAATTCTAGGAAATTAGCTAGATAAAGTAAAGAATAAAAAATTATGATTTATAAAAATTATAATAAATCCATAAGTTATTAAATTTTTTCTAATTTTATTAAATAACATTAAATTTATATTAAGTTATTAAATAGATTGTACATTTTACGTTGTTAATTTCTTGAATTTTAAATATATCTCTTTATTCAATTTATTATTTTTTGTATTTATTAAATATTTATTAAATTTACTTAGTTATTTTAATATTTAGAATGGTATTATTTGTCACATGCCTCTTAATAAAAGATGTAAAGTGATAATTGATTTATAATAAAATTTATGAAGCATCATTCTACCGACAACACAAGATGTAAAGTATCACTGATTTTATGACACATATATAAACGCCATTGGCTTGGCCTTATGAGTCAAAAGTGCTCTTAGTCTTATGACGCAAAAATTAAGCGTCATTGATTTTATGATGCTATATATAAAGTGTCATCAACTTCATGATGCAAAATATAAAATGTCATTGGTATAATGACACAAGATATAAAGTTTCATTAGTTTCATGACACAAAACATAATGCACCGTGGTGTTCTGAAACATTAATAAAATAGTGTCGGTGATTTTATTAAACTATTGGGGCTTTTATGCAAGCATAACTTAATTTACAAATGCACTAACATTTTTTACAAGTGTCCCCATATATTAAAAATTAGATACATTTTTAAAAAATGTCATTAAGTACTTATTTGTAATGAATTTTTCTAAAAGTGCTACTAAATTAATGTCATTGCCCCCCCCCCCCAAAAGAAAAAGAAAGAGAGACCCCTGCGTTACTAGAGTTTTTCCATCAACTACAATTAAGCCACCGCGTGCTTTTTTAAGCTTTCTAATACATTCAACCTATATTATATATTCCACAAAATAATTAAATTAGAGTAGAGACAGCAAAATAAAAGCGCGACCTCTGTGTTTTCATTGCGCTCCCGTCAGCGATCACACTTCTGGGGCCCTCCTCTAGTTTTAAAAATTTTCTAATCCATCTAGTATATAGTAGTTAATTGACAGCGAAAAAAAAAGAAAAAAAGCTGACTGCCTTGAAACTTTTTTTGGGTCAGATTGGCAGACACAAAATTGAATAAAAGTCTATTTAAGTGAAAATTTGAAGTCCACGTGTTAAATGAGTGGTGAAAAATTTGAAGTCCACATAAGTCCACATAAGTCCAACTCTTTTTCTTTTTTCTTTTCTTTTTCTTTTTTTTTTTTGAAATGAAAAGAAATTTCATTAATAGACGCTGGAAGCAGCCTGCACTGATTGACATAAAAATGGTAGAGGCAAAGTCCACATTACAGAGTCTAAATCACTAGATTTTGCAAAAAAACTCAAGGTTGTGGGTGTTGGAACACCTGTCGTCGCCGACGATCCAAACAATAATACATGATCTAAATCATCTCGACTAAGATGCAGCGGAAAATCTTGGTCGAGATACAATCTTAGATCAACTGAGAAAGTACTT
>JAUEKW010033560.1:0-13807 GCA_032274785.1 Ajuga reptans
TCGTGGACTTTAGGGTGCTACTTGATACAAAATAAAGTTTAGGTTAAAAACGGAAAAAACGTGCAAAGTTCAGGGTGAAATTTGATATTAACCCTAATATTTAATTAGAATAGGTGATGTGATGTGTATAAAAGAATGTTGATTGAGGAGAGAGAGTGATTGAGAGGTTGGACCAACCATGCTTATAACAAAAAATAAAGGTGGTTGGGGCAATCAATTTTAGGTTGCCCCAGCCCAACTCAAACACACCCGTGTTCTTAACGTTAGTTATATTTGATATTTTATATAAGTTCGATAATCCATTCGTTCTTAAATAAAAAAGGTTTGACTTTGATAGAAAAATTAAGAATCTATAAGATGGACAAATATGTCCTCATACAATATATAGCAATTATCTTAATTTTTTTTTTTCCTACAAGAATTCTTGGTTTATGAATAAACGAGAATAATTAATTTATGTATAATATTAGGAGATATTTAGAAAGATTTGTTGGGATAAATGTAATTATTTTGCTAGAATTGCTTGTTTTTGTTCACAAAATAAATTTTCTGAAATTATCTTTATTTGGGAACATGGGGTATTAGTTAGGGGTACATTTAATACTCTTATTACAAATGGGAGATGATACAAAATAGCCTTTGGTATAATTTTGTCACTTTTGTAACTTTAGTATAATTTTAGCCTTTTAGAATACAAATCTAACCCTCTTTAACAATATTACCCTTACTAATTAACCTACCTAACTTCACATACTCACCTCTACCCATGCCCAGCCCCAACACCCACACCCACGTCCCCCTTCCTCCCCCACCCCTTGCCCTCCCCCGGCCCCACCAGCCCCCAACTGCCCCCACCAGCCCCCAACTGCCCCGGACCCGGCCCCCAGAAAAAAAAAATTAATTTTTTTTATCTTTTTATTGTTTTTTTAATTTTTTTTCTTCCACCACCAAACCCCCACCCTCTACGGCTCTACACCACCTCACTCCAAACAAATTTTTAGACTTCAGCTAATGATTGCCACGAAAAGTTAAATAATTACCACGAAAAACTAAATAATTGCCACAAAAATGCGATGACTAATCAGAAATTTACCACGAATTCTTAGACTTCAGCACATAATTGCCACGAAAAATTATATTATTGCCACGAAAATCACATATTTACCACGAAAATGCAATGACTAATAAAAAATTTGCCACAAAAAATTAATTAGAATTTTTTCGCGAAATTATTAGACTTCAATTCATAATTGCGATGTAAAATCATATAATTGTCACGAAAAATTAAATATTTACCACGAATTTACTAATGAGAAATTTGCCACATAAATTAATTTACTATCGAATTTGCCACGAAGCGTACCACGACACACTTATCAC
This sequence comes from Ajuga reptans, assembly GCA_032274785.1. Lineage (NCBI taxonomy): Eukaryota > Viridiplantae > Streptophyta > Magnoliopsida > Lamiales > Lamiaceae > Ajuga > Ajuga reptans. Next base: position 1,381 of record JAUEKW010033560.1, read on the forward strand.
GAATTGATGGTAGAAGAAAAAATAAACTGATTTTTTTGGCTTGGGGGTAGGGGCTGTGGTGGGGATAGTAGAAGAAAAAATAAATAAATATTGGAAAAAAATTGGCCAAAAAATGTAAAAACTTTAATTTTTTTTTTTTTGCTTGGGTGGGGTGAGATATTTAGGGGACATGTGTGGGGTATTGGGTTAGTTTAATTAGGTTAATTGGGTTATTAAGTTAGTTAATTGAGTCTAGTCTAATTTAATTGATTAGTAGTAAGAGTAATATTGTCAAAGAGTGTTCTATTGTGATTGTAAAAGACTAAAATTATACTAAAGTTACAAAAGTGACAAAATTATACTAAAAATTACATTATAAACTATTTTGACCCTTTTTCACTATTACAAATTGACGATGATATTTTTTAAGCAGATACTTTTTAGAACTCGCCATGATCAATAAATTGAGGATAACATGTGACAATATTAGAGATGATCGACTTCTTTATTGATACTTTGTCAGACGAAGACGAAGTCTTGGTCAATTTAATCATTATCCGAAAAAAAAAGAGAAATAAAGGCATCTTTTCGGATATTTTACACTGATTTATTAATATCTCTGTTGCACTAATATTTAATACATTATTATTGATTATGTATTACTTATTTTATTTATATATTATCATATATTAATATAATTATTATAGAAGATGTTGTATTAATTATTGTAGGAGATCAATTCTGAGCTTTAGTGAATTCGCAAGTGGCCAATTGAGAGCATTGAATCAAATTTTCAGGTCGCTATTATTGAAAATTTAGAAAGTCAACACCTATTTTTTCGTTGACTTGTACTATGCAGATGGCCACGTGGTTTTTACGTGTCGCCGAATATTGTGGGTCTAAGATATTATGATTGAATTTACTTATTTAACCCTACAACATGCTACAAATAACGTGTCTTATATTTTCAATTTCTATTTTATATATTTGAACAAGATAAAATGCATCTTTAAATTATTTCAAAAGGTTCTTTAATTTTGAAAATGGTTGTAGGAGTCTATTAATTATAAAAAATTATTTCAAAAGACTCAACACTTATAAAAATGATTGTAAAGATTCAAGAATATTTGAAATAGATTTAAATTATTACAAATATTTTTAATCTTTTAGGAACATTTACAAATATTGTGAGTTTGGGGAGGGGGAGGTGACATATATTTGAATAGTTGTGGACGTATGCAACCATTTCCTTGATTGAAGGATCTTTGAAAATATTTACTAATAAAAAGATTTAAAACTGTATTTTATCTTTGAACAACTCCACTAATAATGAAGTGGGTTATCTCAATTGGTATGAGCAGCCACACCTAAATTAGTAGTACAAAGTTCGAGTTATCTTCTGTCACTTTTTAGTATAGATTCTATTATAAAAGTAGACGGTGGAAATAAGTCATTGATCTAGATTTTTGGTTTCAAGTGGCTCAATCAAGAGAACTACAACCAGTGGCGGACGCACGTTGGGGCCAAGGGGGCATTGGGCTCCCCTGGCCCCGTAAAAATTGCTACTATATATAGTTGTATTTCGATCAAGTTTAATATAAATTAATTAAATAAAATAAATAATTGTATTGGTTAACTTGAATAATTATTTAATAGTAACCCGTTGATGTATTTTTAAGCATTATGGTATATATGGATTACATTAGGAATAAAACACAGTATATGAGGATTATAGAAAAGAATAAAAAAAAAATTAACACTTAATTGTTAACCTAGTACTAAAATAGGCACATTAAGACTAATAGACCCAGACTCGAATTCACACAGAATAAGCCTAAATAACATAGTACTGAAATAGGTCCATCAGGACCAATAGACTCAAACTAGAACTAACACAAAACAAGCCAATTTTTTTTTCAGGGGCGCTGCTCCCGAACCCCGTCATTGGGCCCCTGATCATAATTCCTGCGTCCGCCACTGACTACAACCATATTAGTATGTACTTGTTACGTTAGGGTACCTTTGCATTGCAAAAAAATTATTTGATAAAATTACATTTTGAGTAAGATAAAGAACAATATCTTGTATCTTGCACGTAAAAACTATTTTAGAAATGTTGCAATTGAAGTAATATTTTCCACCATTATTATAGAACAAACTCAGCTAAGTACCGAGTGCAGCCTTGTCGAAACTAAATGTGATTCTTCCAAAATAAAAATAATTAGATAATTATACATCTGAAAAATATTCTCTCTAGACAATATAACGTTGGATGAGCTATTAACACTCTCAATTCCTCTAAATATACCATATGAAAAATGAGTTTTTCTTAATGCTCAATTGATATTGACTGGAAAGAGCTCTCTAGATAATATAATGTTGGATGGGCTATTAACACTGTCAATTTCTCTAAATACACCATATGAAAAATGATTTTTTTTAATGCTCGATTGATATTGACTGAACATTTTTAAATTGTGAAAATAAAGTGATCGAACATATTAGTCAAATAACTCAAAATATATTTGGCTGGTTTAATTGAGCACTATTATATTTATTTGGACAAAATAATCGAATATGAGATGTATTTTATTTCTAAGAAAAAGGGAAGGATGCATAATGGCAATATCGAGATATTCGCATTATCGAGACCCAAATTCCCAGCCCCACCCTCATAAATTGCATTATTTCCAGTTTCACATGATCCTTTCCTTCCACACGTTCAGCTTGCATCATGTCAAATTACCCCCACCAAAACCCCTCCGGCTACCCCTACGGCGCTCCACCGCCTTCCCAGTCCTACTCCTCCGCTCCCTACGGCGCTCCTCCGCCTTCCCAATCCCACTCCTCTACCCCCTACGGCGCTCCGCCGCCTTCTCAATCCCACTCCGCTCCCTACGGCGCTCCGCCGCAAGGTCCATCACATCCTGGCCAATCCTCACCCTACGCCCCTGTCGCCGCCCCCTACTCCGCCCCTTCAGCTCCCCACGGAGCGCCGAATCAACCTTATGGAGGCTACCCCGCACCGCCGCCCTCCGCGCCGTACGGGAGCCCCTTCGCTGCGCTTGTGCCCTCGGCTTTTCCACCTGGCACTGATCCGAACGTGATCGCGTGCTTTCAGATGGCTGATCAGGACGGAAGTGGTTTTATTGATGATAAGGAGCTTCAGCGTGCGCTGTCGGCGTATGGTCAGAGCTTCGGACTCAGGACTGTTCACCTGCTCATGTATCTTTTCACCAACACTAACACGAGAAAGATCGGTACGTGTATAACATTTTACTCTGTTTTGGTTTCTTTGTGGTAGTCGGAACAATCACACGCAGCTGACAAAAAGGAATTATAATTTTGTTATCTTATCCCCTTTCCTTTCTTCGCTTAATCGTCTATGCATATTGGGAGGCAACTAGTACCTACGCCATTATGAAGTGAAAAGTAGAACTGTTAATTAATGTACTATTATTCAAGCTGGTTTGAAATAGTATGGAGCTTCTGATATTTTGTTTGAGCGTGTTTGACTAATAAACGAATCGAGCTTGAAAGAGCTCTAACCGAGCCAAAGACCAGTCGAGCTCGAGTAGTTTGACATTTTTACACTTATTTTTAACATTTTACTTATCAAACTCGAGCTCAGCCGAGTTTTAAATTTATCAAACATAAACGTATGTTTAAGCTTGTTTGATATCCTTTATTGAACATAGTAAAACGAGGTTTTAACGAATCATCTCAAACCGTGTAGCTTGGTTTGATTTTCATCTCAACATAATACACCATCATGCAGTTTTTGCTATTTGCTATGAAGTGGTTTACTGTGCATCAATAATGCTTAGTGTAATCCACCCTCATGTAGTTTTTGCTATTTGCTAGGATGTTGTTTATTGTGCATCAATAATGTGTTTATTGGATTGAGAGATGAAGAATTCGGGAACTATGATGTTTTGGCTGTTAAGTGGTAGTGGCGATGAGGATTCAACTAGCCGGTAATTTGCAAGAATTGCAATGAGTCCCATGTTAGAAGGAAAAAAATATAAAAAAATCATGCCATTTAATTTTGGGTGTTTTTCTTGTCAAATTGATCTCGCACTACGCGTTGCCTCCGAAGGAGGAGTCATAAGTTCATGGTGAAGTGGAGCGCGCTCAGTCGTCTTCACATCATTGGGTGACAATGAATTTTCACCACCTACTTCCATTATGTAAAGCTCTGGAAATGGACCACGAGCAACGTACTGTTCCATCCAATAATTAAATGAAAAAGAGAAACGCTAGTCTTGGTCATGTATGCATCACAAGAGGAGATGTGGTTTAGGTGAAGCTGAATGTGAACTACTTTTGTTCTTTTGTCTTTGGTATGTTAGCAACAATGAATAAGCAGTTGTACTTTCTGAATAACTGTACTTGCGTGTCATTTTCTTTTTTTCCTTCAATTTAGTTATTTTGTTAATTTTCCCCCTTCAAAAACCAATTTCATGATTCTACTTTTTTAATTTCGTTATTCTATTTTCAGGATGTTGTATGTTAACAACAATAAACATATGGAGCTCGCATAGACTATAGTAACTTGTCTTTCCACTCATGCTGATGGAACGGCTGGCAGTTATTCTAGTCTGATTTTGCGAGCTCCAGATACATATTGTTGTTAACATACGACATTTTGAAAATAGAATAATGGAATTATAATATAAAATAGAATCATGAAGTTGGTTTTTGAGAAGGAAATAAAAAAGAAACAAAACTAAATTGGAAAAAAAGAAGAAGCACATGCAAGTATAGTTATTCAGGAAGTACATCTGCTTATTCATCTAAATAACAATCAACAAATGTGCAATTATGGATTTTAAATCCATCCTCAATTCTGTTCCAAAATGCAACCTAAGTGTAACCCGACAATGACCTTGTGAAATTACTATGCTGCTTGTTGGATCCATGGAACCAAAAGGATGGTGAAATAAACACACTTAAGATGAGAGTTGTCCTGGCGTGTTGGTTGTTAACAGCTCAATTAGTGATTTCTTGTGGAACCACTATGGCTACATCTGTGGATGATGATATTCTGGTAGTATGGGAACATTTAAGGATTGTACCATGATATAGTCGTACGAAATCTTTCATCTGTAGTACAAATTTAACCCGAAGTTGGAACTTGATGAGTTGATGATTGCAAGGGTAACCCCAGTTTGCAGTCCGTTTATATAGATTTCTTAATTCAAACGTCTGTCCTTATTTTGTTTGGTTTGAAACACCCATTTGCACTTATATAAAGTAGAAAAGAGAGAGACTGAATGTGTGTGATCTTGCACAACACCTGTTCAAGTCTTTTCATAGGTTAAGATCGTATTATGACGTGTCGTTATATCTTGAAACAGGTCCAAAGGAATTCAGTCAAGTCTTTTACAGTCTCCAGAACTGGAGGGTCAGTCGTAATTCCGGTTCTTACTTCCATTTAGATGCCTTCATTACTATGTTCTCTTTTTGTATCTGATCTGGTTAAATTATGTTTATCTAGGCAATATTCGAGAGATTTGATAGGGACAACAGTAACAAGATCGATGCAAACGAACTGAGAGATGCTCTCCTCAGTCTTGGATTTTCAGTATCACCCACCATTCTGGATTTACTCGTTTCCAAGTTTGATAAAAGTGGTGGGAAGAACAAGGCCATTGAATACGACAATTTCATAGAGTATGTTCTTATTTACGTTTCATTCTATTTTTCGTCTAGCATTATTTCAAACTGGTTAAATATCTTGGCTTCACTAATTCGTTTCAACTTTTCCTTGGTCAGGTGTTGTCTCACTGTTAAGGGACTGACTGAAAAATTCAAAGAGAAGGATACTGCACTTTCTGGCTCGGCGACTTTCAATTATGACTCCTTCATGTTAACCGTTCTGCCTTTCCTCGTCGCCTAGGTCCGTCTGGCTTATTCTGCTACTGTAATAGTTTCTCCGCCGTTCTTTCTGTACTCAGTTTGCTTGCTATCTTTCCATAATTTCTCCTTGCTTAAGTTGTAGTGCAATGTAGTTAATTGTTCTTACTATAATCTACGGTTTGCTCGTTTGCCCTGTAATTTGCTATTTCCTTTGCGATGTTGATGGTGATGCCTCATATGCTTTCTTTATTGTGATCCTTGGTTTCTTGATTTTACAATTTTAAATTGTTGTTTAATCTTTAGGTTGTGTTTGGGTAAGGTTGGGAAATCCTGGCTTTGAAATCTTAAAAATGTAAAGTTAGAAGAATAATAAGTGGTAAATATAGTAATAAGGTTTCCATGGCCAACAAAATAGTTGAAATGCCAGACTTGTTTGGGGAAAATCTTGGAAGTATTGCCAGTACCTTCCACATCCTTTATTTCTTTTCAAGAACATCAGATTTGCATATAAATCACTGCCATGAACACCAAGTTATTTTGAAAACAATAGCAAGATATATCTTAGTGCCGCCGCGTCGTCGTTGGCCGATACATGAACACGGCTACGTCCGACCGCTGTGTAGGCCTCGCATTGTTCTTATATCCCTGTAATTCATTAGGTCAGTTTCCAAATGACAAACCAACATTGATGGATAAGTCTAACATAGCACCATTAGGCTAAATATGACTATATGTGTGTGTGTGTGAGAGGTAGCAATTCCAACTGCGGGCCAATGCCAGACGTTGGGTCGGGCTAGGCCAAAATTCTATCGAGTTTGAACATGGCAAGCCCATACCCCGAAAAAAAGTAATACAGTATGATTTGTTGTCCTAGCTGCCCAGCCCACCTAAAATGTTGGGTAGGGTGGGCTGGTCTGTCAGGCCGGGTTGATTTTGCCATATAGTGTGTTTGTGTGCGCACTTACATCGTGGACGGCTTCCCGTAGTGCTCTAATTTGTTCCCTTGAAACTGTCCTCACCTGCAGTACAAGACAGACTTTCAGAAATCTTGAAGACATTAGTAGTAAGGTTTTCTAGTGACAAAATATTTGCTGACTTGCCTTCTTTAGTAAGGTCCAGAGAACGCCTTCTGTGCATGGTGGAACCGTGAGAGAACCCAAGTATCTGTAGTACTTTCTGCTCCCAAATTTGATACCCCATGGATCAATCATACCTACATTCATTTCTTCATTCTTCGCTGTTCTGATCATCCCCAGAAGCTGTCGTAGGATACACCTTGAATCAGATTAAAACACGTGTGCGTGTATATATAGTGTAACTCTGTGAGAAAATCCGATAGCAACAACTCACTTTTGCGAGAAAGGGATCGGGTCGCCCCAATTTATACAGGATGCCCACCACTGCTAGATGTCCCTGAGAATTGTTATGAACCATATGAATCTCCATCTTGAATCTGCAAGAAACTTCATTCTTACATATATAGTGGGGCAAAAATAGTATTTGACTTATTTTAACAAGTGCCCAATGTGGGTAAGGGAGCATTTCCGATGGATATGAACCTCTTTCCATTCACTGTATGCTCTGAAGGAGTATGCCAATGGCACTGCCGCAGTCTGTAGTCGGTGCCGTTTATTACGACGCCTCCTGCATCTCCTTGCCATGCGACCTAATAAGAATCACCAAATGCACAATTCAAAATGATCATTAGTTATTATTTGAAAGAATTTTTTTAGGTAATGGAATTGCGTACTGTGATATCATGGCCCCTGTTTTTGATTAGAGCAGGAGCAGGTTTGTAGGTTCTTCTCAAAGTCCCGAGTTTTGGCAAGACGACGACTCTATCTTCGACTAGATCGATTGGAGACTGCAGTCTTCCATTGCCGCAGGCTTTCCATTTCGGGTCCAATTTTCCCCAGTTCTTAGGTCCTTTTCGAGATTGCAGATCATATGTAAATGAAGATTCATCCTCTGTATGCAAAAATCAGATTAACAAAGTGGTTTTAAAGTAGATATTTGTGATAACATTGCTTAATCAAAACTAGGTAGTGTATAAGAATATACATTATTTTGGCCGAGTTCAAGAATCGGGTATCTGGTCGGATTCAGGAATCCACCCTTAAGAGTAGAGGTGATAAAATTAGTCCAACGCAGACTAGGAGACATAAATCGTAGTTCAAAGTATTATCGGGTTCGACAGACTTGATCCAATGGGTCAATGGCATAACATGGCAGGGTGGACATAATTTTTAAGTATATTTTAGTTGATAAGTTGGGTTTAACTCACTATTTCTTAACCTTATAGAATTTAGACTCAATCCGGCACAACATACTGCAGGCTCTGACCGAGCTACTCGGATTGACACCTCTACTTAGAATCGAAGCAACTTCTAACTCAAGAGTGATAAGAAAACTCTAATTTGTTTACTAAAATATAAAAATAACACGAAAAAATCAACCCACACCCCTTCCACTATTTTGGCTTTAAAATTGCTTCAGCTTAAGCAGAAATTGATATTTGCAAACACATTTTCCATTTTTTAAAAGGGAAAATGCAAAACACTTCATCACATAAGCAGACGCAAACACTGTGGTTGTTACTTTTTTAAAAGTAGGTTTCAATCATATTTAACTAATTTATAAAATTAAGAATTTTAATTTTTTACTTAAACTAGTAAATTGAGACAGTGATTATTGAAACAAAACTCTTATTTTTGGGCAATAATTTTTTTCAGACATAACTATTTTTATAAGACGGATGGAGTAATAACATTGTCTTGTTGATTTTTTTTGCCCCTCCTCACTGCCCTCAACGGAATCTCATGCATCAGGATAAATTATGCATTACACACACATATTACGAGCCAATGAGAATTAATTATTTAGTGGAAATTAATTTTTATTTGTTAATCTTTTTGGGCTATAGCATTTGAGATGTTTTATAAATTGTATGTCAGAACTTTGCCCAAAAAGGTCTACCTAAGCGCAATAATTTATGAATAATTTGAAATTGACACTATCCCATTATCATAAATTAATTTAATGTCAAATTTATGCTGGACCAAACCAGTTGAATGCTGTATTAGCAAAAATTCCCCACTAACTCCGACTACGCCTATATTTATTTTCTAATTCCGCCCATTTAGGCTTTGCTTAGTCACACTTAGTCCCCGATTAAACACAGGCTCTAGTCCGTCGTCTAATTAGCACCTAGCAATTTTTGCAATAATAATTGGATGATCTTCCAAGGGAGATTTATGAGAGGAATCAAATATATATGACCAGAATTTCCAGCTGAATAACACACAGTGAAATAGAAAATTCTCAAGTAAGAAATGAAGATTAATTAATTAGTCGGTTTAAAAACTCAGAAACGGAGCTAAAAGCCTAAAATCCACAATTGCAAGAAGACAAACAATACTTTGGCCTCTGCACGTGTGTAGAGGTGGCAAAATCAGCCCTTGCTCAATCTTGATATTTTAGGTCGATTGGGCCACAAGCATTTTATTTTGAAGTATCGCGGGGTCAAACATGCCCGACATAATGGGCTAGTCTGACAATCTTAGTGTACTTAAAAGGGATGGGTTGGGAAGAGCTCACAAATTTTGGCCCGACATAATTTCAGGTCAAATCTTGACCCGAGATATGTCATTAGCCTGACGGGTCAGGCCGGGCTAAGCGGACCGAATTGCCACCTCTATTATGTAGGGATGGCAATGGAGCGGGTATGGGGGCGGGTTTGGCCTTTCCCATGACCCTCCCCGCATGAAAAAAATTAGATTCGTAACCCGCTTCACCTCACCTTCTCAGAAAACCCAACCCAACCCGCCCCGCTTCGCTTCGCTAACCCGACGGGTTTATCTAACCCGCCCCGCCCTGCCCTTCTATTTTTTTTTTTTTTCCAATATGTTCGATATTGTTGCTGCTATTTTTTAATATACTAATTCTAAAATTAAAATATAATATAAAATATACAGTATTGAATAAAAAGTGCATTTACCAAAATAACTAAATAAGTTCTCAAACTGAATCAAACACAATAAAACACACCAAAACAATAAAAAAGTTGAATATATTGATAGTAAAACGCAGTAGTAAGTGTAATATAATGCTATAATAAAGTAAAATTATATAATATATTAATATAAATAATATATACTGGTCGGGGGTGGGTTTAGTAAAGTCCACAACCCGATTCAAACCCGGCTATACCAGTTTGACCATAGGTAAACCCGACCCGCAACCCGTTTGACCGGGTTTAAACCTGCCCACCCGAAACAAATTTAGTGCGGATTCGGGTTTCAACCCGATTCATTGCCATCCCTACTATTATGTGTGTGTGTACAAGAAAGAGAAGGGGTGGGGGTTCATCTATCTTACCAACTTCGCCTTCATCAGCATTGACGGCTATGGAAAGGGAGTAGACGAGAAGACATGTGATGAACACAGTAGTGCGCCGCACGTGACCCATATGCTTTTCCGACCAAATAGCCGCCGTAGAGGGGTGGTGGAAGGCGGTGGTGTAGCCTGCTACGACGGATGTGTTATATCTTTCCTCTTACAAGAAAATAAATTCAAAATAAGTAGCCCTATTTAAGTAGAAAAACTATTTTGGGAATGCAAATTAAGAGAGTTGCATGCACGCCTATATATTGCAAAAAAAAAAAAAAAAAAAAAAATATTGATTTTAGAGAGAGAAAATCAAGCGTGAAGGCAAAGATTGAGAAAAGCATCAAGATTCCATCCTATTAATTTGATATTATTATGCCTAAAACGGTCCCTTCAAATTCAATCGTTACACTTTAATAATCCACGAATATCCTTTAATTTACAAGAGAGGTTATAAGATGACTCAAAAGTTTGGTATATTTAAAATTTAAATTATGAGTTTGGTATATTCAAAATTTGGTACTCCCATCGTCAAATAAAAAAAATCATATTTTAAAAAGGAATTTTTGTCTCAAAATAAGTCATGTGTCAAATGTCAATCACTCGTTTATTAGTCCAAGTAAAAAACTTAAATTTTTTATTTTACGGAATTACTTATATGATTAAATATATCAAATCAAAAATAAAATAAGTCGTTAAGTGAAATTTGATAGTTTTTTAAGAGTTGTATCTTCATCAGATTAGCTAAAATGAAAAGTTGCACATTTCTTAAATATGTCGACTCTTTTTATCTGATGAAGGGAGTATATTGGTTTTCTATTGGAGTATTAGTTTTTTTTTTGGGTATTTTGGGTAATTGTAGTATATTGTATATATTGATAAAATGATGAACTAGTATACATCCGTATCTTAAAAATTATTACCTGTGATAAACTTGTCCTAACTATCCGTCAATTTATTTAATTCTTTCCTCTCGTTATATATAAAAAAAAAAGATTAAAAAACGTCTCGCCAATTATAAAACTCATCCTGTAATTTATATCAGTCTCAAAACAGATTTTTTTCTTTTTGAATGCTCAAATTTAGTTATTTACTTTGTAATTGTTGGAATTTGGTTGTTTTTAGATTGAAATTTAAAAATTTCGCCGAATAATTATACGTACATCACATATAACCACGACGAATTGGAGCCTTTTCATTTCTTTGGCATTCCCTATAAATAATGGGAGACAAAAAAAAGTTCAAAATTTGACCATTTGGACCACAAATTCATCGAGAAAATGAAAATCTCCAATTTAACAAAGTCATATATGGTACACCTGCATTTATTCTACAAAAAAATCAGTTTCCAACAAAAAAAAAAGACCAAATTAAAAAAAATAATAATAACTAATTTTGAAACTGTCCATAAATTAGGGGCTAGTTTTATTATTTTTCTTGAACATGTTGGTATTATATCACTATTATCAACTAAATAATTCCACCTTTCTAGGTCTCAAGAAATGTACAGTATTTTATTTTGTTATCTAAAATGTTTTGACTTTTAACTTTTGTTAGGCCATATATATCTGACTTTAACATGGATATTAATTAATTTTTAAAACGTAATTAATGAGGAAAAATTATTGGTTATTCAACCATTCAAGTACGTAACTCTTTTATTTAAACCACCATTCAAGTACGTAATTATTTACTTTATATTAGGATTGTTTTTTAGTCTAATGGAATGTCGAAAGGGGATGGGAATAGAACCCTAAACCTCTTGTTTCGGATCAAGAGTGATGCCATTAAGCAGGGCCGGTCCAATGTTTGAAAGGGCCCGGTGCAAAAAAGAAAAAATGGGGCCCCTTCATCACAAATATTGTCTACACCATCATTTAAATTTTTAACATATGTATTTCCTAAAATTTTCACAATAAATCTATCAAATGCTCTCCCCTGTGAGACTCGATAAGTTTTTTTTTTCTCTTATGCTTTTTATTACCACATTCGTATTTATGATGAGGCATTCTGAATTATCTATCAAATTAATAAATAAACAAAGTTTTAAAAAAATGATTGAACGAAATAAAAAATTTAGAACCCTAAACCATAAATTTTCATTATATATATATAGGGAAAAGTCTATTTTTAGTCCTGTATGTTAGGCCTTGTCTAGAAAAAGTCCTCTATGTTACATAATTTCAATTTTAGTCCTGTA
>JAUEKW010033671.1:0-13807 GCA_032274785.1 Ajuga reptans
TCACACTCCACAAACAATAGATGCCTCTCCCGGTTTCCTTCTATTGTTAGTATCAAAGACGCCACAAGCTGTGATCTCGAACACTAAAGATCCAGATGAACTGTGACTGGCCATCAATGGGGGGAAGTTATTCGCCTCGCTGAATCCATTCTAGAAATGGATCTAAGTATGAGATTACTCTTGTAAATCTAACTCCACTCGCAAGTAATGTAGATATAATTTGGTTGTTATAGGTGGCTTTGCTATTATTATCCTATAAGAGACAAAATCTTTCCTTTATGGCCTCCATCCTATTGATTTTCCTTTCACACTCCACAAACAATAGATGCCTCTCCCGGTTTCCTTCTATTGTTAGTATCAAAGACGCCACAAGCTGTGATCTGGAACACTAAAGATCCAGATGAACTGTGACTGCCCATCAATGTGGGGAAGTTATTCGCCTTGCTGAATCCAATTCTAGAAATGGATCTAAGTATGAGATTACTCTTTGTAAATCTAACTCCACTCGCAAGTAATGTAGTTATAATTTGGTTGTTATAGGTGGCTTATGCAAGGTGCTTATTAGCGAATAACGTGTATCTTTTGTTCTTTTCCTGCACAATCTTTTTATTGTTCTTGCAATCTTTCCTGATCAATCTGATTTGAGATTTCTTCATCCCAACATGGAAATCGTCAAAAAAGGTTAGGTTGTTGAAAATGTACTTGTAATAAGAACATGCAAATATTTTGCTTGGCAAATGTAATCAAGACAGACTTGTTTGACCTGTGGAAAGAACATTTGGTGCCTATACCTAGTATCACGGAGCATGGTAGATCTACTTCTGTCCTTGTTCCTGGAAACTGTTGAGCCTTTTTTATCCTATTAGATCTGGGTTAATTATTATTACTCTTTTGATGATCTCTCCTGGTCATAATTCCAGAATTTTAGCTCTTGTTTCTTTTTCCAGTACCTTTAAGAAGAGGATAGAACGTTAGTTATTGGAAATATCAATGCTTAGGTCTGAAATCATTGTTACAGCTATGAAGGAATTAATTTGTATTATTGCTCCCGGTGGAGTTTTCCATGGTTTCAGATTTCCAAAATAATGCTGGGCACATTGAAGATTTATAACCATTTCGACGCCAAAGGTTTCAGCACAAGGAACTGATGCATTTGTTCAAAATTTGGAACACTTATATAAACTTTTTATTCGTAATAAGTGATTGGTTCAGTAGCTTGTTCTATCGACCGACGAGTCGATGTGTCTCAGCTTTAGTTGAACCAAGTTTGTTTGTAGTTAACTCTTGAGTATTTTCTTCCGGTTGTCTTACCATCTCTTCTTTTTCTGATAGTGTATCCAACATTCACTTCATCATTCAATAATCTGACATTATTCAACCCTGATTTATTGCAGGTTGTGGAACTTCTTATCCAGAAGTTGGAAAGTGAGCCTAGTTTTCACCGCAAAGTGGACCTCTTTTTCCTGGTCGACTCTATAACCCAATGCTCTCATAGTCAGAAAGGTATGAAAAATATTAGCATGCAAAACAATCTCTCTCGCTCCAACCACCCCAGACCTCATTACTTCAATAGATCCTGTTTGTGAAAATATGTCTTACCTTGTTTCTCTGTTTCCTGTGCTCCTTGTTCCTTTGTTTCCTAGAAGTGATCCTGGCTTTTCCTTATCTCTTAACTCATTCCATGATGTGGATGATCTTCTAAGTCCTTGTTGTCTGTTCTTCAGGAATTGCAGGGGCATCTTATATTCCTACTGTTCAAGCAGCTTTGCCCCGTCTCATTGGAGCTGCTGCTCCATCTGGAATAGGTGCTCAGGAAAATCGACGTCAATGTCATAAGGTGAATATAGTGTATCTTATAGTGGCTCTGTAGTTATTGTGAAATGACTAATTTGCGATCTTCTCTTAGGTCTTGCGTTTGTGGCTTGAGAGGAAAATCTTGCCAGAATCTGTTCTTCGCCCATACATGGATGATATAGGAGCAATAAAGGATGGTTCATCTGCTGGGTTTTCCCCAAGGCGTCCTTCCCGAGCTGAGCGAGCCATTAATGACCCTATCAGAGAAATGGAAGGTTTGCTTGTGGACGAGTATGGAAGGTATGGGCCTCTCACTCTCTCCTTGAGCACCTCTTTCTCTTCTGTCTCCATTTTCCAATTATGTTTCAAGCTGGAACTTTACTTTATGTAGGTGGTTATGTAGGTGGTGTTTCATATCTCTTGATTTCTTTTTCTGTCTTGCCTGATGACCTGTGAAGTACTATTTCATATTGTGGCTAGTGGAAATATGTCGATAGATAGACATGTTCATTACAATTTTCATTGTTAATTGCTTATAATGATCGGAAGGGAGGGAGGAAACAGTCATCTGTAGTTCAAGATGATTGGGAGACAGCCTTTTTGTGGACCTAATAACTTCATGTTCTAAGCAGTAAATTTTCTTGTATACTTCTTTATGTTCTGTCTTAATTTTCTGTCATTTTGTTTTGGCATATTAAATTGATGCCATTGCTTTTGTTGGATATAGTGCTTGTCAATTGTTCTAGTTTACCATTATATGTACTCATTTTACAACATATTAACTGTTGAGGAATAAATCGTATTGGATTGCGGTCAGAGTGGGGTCTCATTTGTGGGAAGCGCATGAAGGCATGCTGCATGCACATTGAGTGTGTGCCAATTGTTATAGTTTACTGTTATATGTACTGATTTTACAGCATATGTTTAAAATTGTTAAGGAGTTACGCATATTGCATTGCGTCAGAGTGGGCCCTTGTTGGAGGGATATGAAGGCACGCAAATGTAGCTAGTTTGTTTCTGCGTGGTTGTAAATCATGTCTGGGTTCTCTAGTTAATTCTTGAATATTCTTTGATATAATTCCATGTATATTTGTTTCAGCAATGCTACGTTTCAGTTACCTGGGTTTCTGTCATTTCATATGTTTGAAGAAGAAGAGGAGGATGAAGATAATTTTCCAACTATGTTGGGCAAGGAAGTTATAGATTCATCACCATGCGAGCATACCTCTGCAACCAAGGATCCTGATAACTACACTGCTACTCCAAGTGACCGGCGTCACTGCATATTAGAGGATGTAGATGTTGAGCTTGAAATGGAAGATGTTTCTGGGCACCAAAAGGATGAATATTCAAATTCGATCTTTGAATCAACTTCAGAAATGTCTGAGTTGCTGCCTTCTCCTGAGGGTTCCCCACCATTGCCACCTGGTTCTCCCCCTGTAACTCCGCCTTTACCAACTTCACCACCTCCATTATCCCCACCACCACCACCTCCATTTTCCCCACCACCACCACCTCCACCCTTATCATCACCATCTCCACCACCACCACCACCACCGTATTCCTCAGAGCATCATTTAATTCCTCCACCACCTGTTGATCCTCCACTATTTCCTCAGTTACCTCCTCAACCTGCATTGATGTCCCAACACATGCCTCCACTTCCATCAACAATGTCAACATCTCAGCTATTAGCTTACCAGCCACCTCCTTTACATCATGAAATTGGTGGCACAGCCACTGTAAGTCTTCTGGCTTTCCATCATACATGCTTATCAGTTTGTGTTGATAAAACTATGTTACTGTTAGGAAATTGAAGATTGTAAGCTCCTGTAATTCCAGGGAAATCAGCCTGCCCATATGGTTTCGAGTGCTGAAGGGCCACATATTGGTGCACCTATTTGTGGTGAAGTATTTTTGCAGCAGACATCATTCATTTCTCCAGCTGGGGTCAGCAATGCAAGGGACCATATTAGCTATAATTCATTAAGGCTTCTCGAATATGGACAGGGCAATGCATGTATGAATCCCCACGCTTCACAACAAAGGCAGCAGTTTCTGCCTGGTAGTACACCTTTTGCGCAAAGACCTTTGCATCCCGAACCTAGTCACTTCCCCTACCCGAACTTAGTCCACCATCATCAACATCGGTCTTACTCATTGCCATATCAATCTGACGGTTCAAGGAGATATGCTACTGATGAACAATTGCGGTTGCCATTAAAAGATTTTGATGTTGATCGTCCACGAGGGGGTTTGATGACTGGAGGTAAATCTTCTTCTGATCAATTTTATTCACATGAAGGTGTGCACTCAAGACAGGTCAGCAATCATAACTGAAGAAGCATTGTTACCAACTTTTTACCTACAACATCAAAAAATTTCAAAGTGTCTCATGTGATTAAGTGGCCGGTGTTAACCAAAAGTATCTAGAAGAAAGAAAGCATAATATCCAGGGAGTTTAGACCATTGGACTTATTTATTAAAAAAATGGGTCTCCAAAGATATCTATAGGTCTTTAACATGGTCTTCCATAGAACTCTGATGGAATTCTTTTCATCTCTTTCTTTCACTTTATCATATTCAATATTTCACTTGAAAATGTAAATTCCTAGGTGACTAGTGATCTTTCATTTTGGTCATGATACTACAAAATGAATAATTAGAATTCTCGGGAATGACAATGACTAATGATCTTTCATTTTTATCTCTAGTAGGCTATGTTGGACCACCTACAGAAAAGACTCCTGCCACTGCTGTTAATTTCCATCCCTCTGCAGCAAATAATCTATCAGCGGCCCAAATGTCAGGTGATCTTATTGGTTTAGACTAGCTGTTTGGCATCATGAATTTCATTAATACCAGGACTGCAATTTATAATGATTACTTTTCTGCTGTATTTGTCACAGGTAATGGTGTTCCTATCGTGCGTTGTAAACCAGATATATCTGCTGTCAATTGGAGGCCAGCATAATTTATTGTGAAACTTATAGGATCTGTGGTGAGCTTTTGCTCTTTCTTCCTTAAGTTATGCTAGGCATTGTTGCAAATTCCCCATCTACAACACCTTTTGTGGGAAAGCAGTTCAATATAAAAAGAATTTAAATTTTAATACTGAACAAATGTTTGATGATAGATCCCACGTATCTAAAACTTTAGATTCTTTTAATTCATGTTCCCCCAATGTTCACAATTATCCTATAATTACTACTATGATTATTACATCAGTGTATCATATATTCAGTTTAAAATTTGCTTATAGTAAGACCCTTTGATTTTAATGCTTCTTCCCAAGTTTTTGACTTAACGTTTACTCCTGTTGTCTCGTCAATTTAAACTATATCATTTGTAAATAACATACATTTCAATTGCTAAGGCAAGGTGAAAGAGGTTTGGATTTAAAGCTTATCCTGACTCAGGCTTATAGTTAGCAAAATCACTTGGTATTACTACTAGTTTACACACCTTGCGTCATTATGCATATTACTTATAACTTCTATATAAACTATTTTTACCCCTCTCCTTCATAACCAACATTTTGTATACCGGTTAACTCTTATCATATGCCTTTTTCATGGTCAATTATTTTCTGTCATTATAATGATGAACTTAATCGTATTAAACATAAAGTGGTTTAGATTATATGCATAGGAGACTTTGATGTCCCGATTTGTCAGGTAGACTGTAGAGAATCTTCAACTAAAATCAAAAGGGGAAGGGGAAGGGGAAGGTGAAGATTATAGACTTGGAAAGAAACTATAAAAAGAAAGATATGTCGTAAATAAATAATAATGAGTGTCTGCCAAATTCAATGGCTAAATTGTTGAATAAAGGTAACCACTTACCAGCTGCATTCAACCAATGTCAAACTTCTTTTTTGTCATCATTGAACAGTTTCATTATTAATTTGTTTTCAGGTTACAGGCTACAGTGCAAGGAGGATTGCCCTTACTAGTGGCCCCATGCATTAGATCAAAATGAAGTGGAATTTTGAGAAGAAGTCGACGCCCTTGGCAGGATTGTTTATATTAGAATATTTCGTGACAAATGCATCCCGGCAGACATACTAAGTGTAAGCCATTTTACTTATTTTTACTAACGCTTGTAATTTATATCTAATAAACCAATTTTAGTGGAGGCTACATTTTCAAGTCTGCAAATACCATCTCATCTCTACTACTGCATTCAAACCCTTACCCTCTACAACTGTTGAGTGCAAGTGATTTCCCTCTTTCTTCTTTCTTTTTCGGTTTTTTTTTTTTTGGCTGGGCGGTGCTATATTTATCAAACCAAGTAAATAGCATTTTGGAACATTTAGGTCTTTAGCTTTACCAATTTTGGTTGAAGATTACAGTTTGAAACCTTGAAGGTTATAAGATGAGATTGGGACGCGTTCTAATTATGCTTAAGTTGATATCAATACATCCTATTGTTTCCGTCTTTGTCGCTCCTTTCTGAATGTGTATCCTCTTGGAAGCCATGGTTGAACTGAGATTTTCGTCTCTATTCGTTTATAAATGTCTCCAGACTTTTCTCAGTGGTCCATAGGCTCATTGGTTTGGCTGGAAATGCTCTCTGTGATTCATCGTTTCTTTGCAATATTAGAGCTATAGTGCCTCCAATCTTTTGTCATTTGGTCCCTTTAATTTAGTCTGTCCTTGCATCATCAACTGCTTTTTTGGTGTTCTTTGGAGGGTCGTTAGGACAAGAGAAAGGATTACGGCGTAGTATACCAGCACACATATTGCATGCTCTCTCTCTCTCTCTCACACACACACGTAGGCATAAAGAGAGAGAGAGTCTAAAAAAATAGTCAGTTTAATGCCTTGAGTTCATGACCTGCTCAGACTAGGCAATAAACTTGGGAAATGCATTCTCTACCGTGGGGGGCACCATATCATGTTGTGCTGCGCCCCCAAAACTATGTTGTTTATCTTGTCTTTTTTATTGAAACAACGTCGTCTTGGGGCACAAAACAGCATGCTTCAGTGCCCCCCACGGCAGAGGATTCGGATCCATAAACTTGGCCTCCTGTGAGAAAGCAGGGAAAGAAGCAATAAGTAAGTAAACACCTTAAAAGACACATTTGTTAGATCTGAGACTGATATTTTAAATAAAAGATGTACTCTTGTTTGCTTGATTTCATTGCCTTAATTGAGTTTGCGTATTCAATTCCTTTTGATTCATGAAGTTTGTGTTTCAATGTCTATATTTGGCATAGATACTACATGTGACATAATTGTAATCACTTGAACATAATTACTTGGGCATCTGTAATTCTCTATACTCAATAAGGCATTTATCATTGTGTTATATGTCATTTTTTTAGCTTTTCCCTCATAAATATGCACGTGATTATGTTCTATATGTTAGTTGTGATTTTTATTTTGTTTGGTTACTTTCTTTGGGCAGGGTAGTGATTCACTTTTTACGTCTCTTTTTACTCTTTCTTTTTTTATTTTTTTTTAAATGATTTAAACTGTTAAAGTCATGAATGTATTATGTGAGAAGTGATTTTATTTTTATTTTATGATATTAAATGTCTTTAAGATTATTTTGAGGAAAGTGATTAAACGATTTTGTTTGAAGTCGCATATTTATTTTTGATTGCGAATTAATCCACTGAATTTATGTCAGTTTTTTTTTTTTTTGGGGGGGGGGGGGTTATTTTATTGTGGTTGGCAAATAAAGTCGAGGATTAATTATGAATTGAAAGATGAGCGATAGTTGTGGATCTCACTACTCTCTTTATGTCACATAAGTCAACTAGTTTGATAAATTTTGTGTTTTATTTTTATAGTTCGATGAATTTTGTTATTTAATTTAATAACCGTTTTCATTATAACAATTCATAGTTGGATTAAAAGAGTTTATTTAGTTTATTCATTTTCAATTGTTATATAGATTAAAATGAAAGTCATTTTTTATTTGTTTAGTGAATTTTAATTGTTTTAGAAGGTACCAAATTAGAAGAAAAAAAGTAGTCAGATTTTGACGAAATAATTATTGTTAGTGTTGGGTATAGAAATGATGCGACTACAGAAACAAATGGTTTTCCCTTGGAATTGGCATATCCAAACACATTGTTTAATTATCTAATTGTTAAAATTAATAAGTTCCTTTAACAAGAGTGTTTATTTTTTTCTCAAGTTAAATAAGAAAAAGTTGAAAAGTTGGAATTCTTTTGGGGCAATAGTTTTGAGTGTGATAATTACGTTTGGAGAAAAATTGTCTGGGGGATCTTGTATTATTAACATAGTACTGTTTCTTATTATTATGTGGTATATTATATTATTTAACAGAATCTTTTCCTTTAAAAAAGCGTGTTCCGTATTTGGGAAACGCGGAAAGCTGTCGGTGAAGCCAAACACCACCTATTATTTTATTTATTTATTTATAAAGGAAACCTATTATATTATTTTCTTTTAATTCCAACGCAACAGGAACAGCAACACTTCATATTGTTGACTTTCGTCCCCCGCGTTATTTATTTAATTATTTTATCGGAAATTAGCATTTCTTTTTCTACTTCTTTTTTTGTTTTAGAGGACTTTTTTCCAATAATAATAATAATTAAATCAACTGATTAAAAAAAAAAAAACTGATAAGAAAAGAAATCGGGAGAAAATGTTGTTTGTTATTTTGCTTAACGGACTCTTGTATATTTTAATATAATATATATATATATATATATATATATATATATAATAATAGAGAGGTGGCGAGAGAGAGAGAGAGGAAAGGAAGCCCCACATCGGCAGATCTGCAAAAACCCCCTTCACCTAAATCTTCTCGGCTAAAATTACTTCAAAATTTTGACGATTGATTTTGTCATCGCCGATGCTATGTAGCATTTGGAGTTAATTGATATCAAATTGCACTGATTTAATCATCTTTTTGTAGTTGTGATTTTTTGCTTATCTCACTCTTTTTTTGTTGGCCAATGGAGAGAGAGAGGTTTTTGCGAGTGAATGGTAATGGAGGGGAATATCTAAACACAATAAAGGTTCGATCATCGTCACCGACGAGATCAGTTCCAACTTTATCGCCGCCGTCCGCAGCCGTTGGTGTCAGCGCTAACGGTGGGGTACGTAACATAATACACACCGTGTCGAAATATGACACGCTCGCCGGCGTCGCCATCAAATACGGTGTGGAGGTATAGATTGACAATTGTTTAATTCAATAAGCTCAGTTAACTTCATCTCAGTGTGTCCTCTCTCTCTCTCTCTCTTTTTCTCTTTTATGTCTTTTAGGTCGATTCTAATTTGTTAGTTTGTCCTCTTTATTTCTGTTATCATTGAGTTATTTTGGTGGAAATACACATTGATTTCCTATAGTTTGCCCGTGGATTTTGCGTTTCTGAGAAGTTGGAATTTCACAATAATAGAAGGCTTTAGAACTTGGCTAGTTACTCAGAGTGGAGTAAGATTTCTAATGTTTGTTTGGTGTTGCCGTAATTTCCAACTGCTCTACTTTTTGAATTTATATTACTTCATGTTGTAGATTTTACCTTTAATTGCGAGATTTTCGTACTCTTGTAATATGAATTCTTATCATGTAGTTTGGGTTGTGTTAGGTGGCCGATATAAAGAGGCTAAATGGATTGGTGACCGATCTCCAAATGTTTGCTCTTAAGACAATTCAAATACCACTACCAGGGAGGCATTCCCCTTCCCCCATCTTGTCCAATGGTCATGAAACTCCTCCACGGTACTTTTGTTTTCAATCCCATATTTCTTCTAATTTTTCCATACCCATTTCCATATCTAAAGTTTAATAAAAACTGTTAAAAAAGGTATTTATCAGAAAATGGACTTACTTTACCATATGTTTCTGATAATATATCTATGGTTTCCCTTGTCAATAGACAAGTTATGGTATTTTTTGCTAATTATCTATGTGTTTTAGATATGCCAGTGGTGGTTAATGTAAGGAAAGAAGAGTCGGTCTTCAATTCAGTAAGCGAGTGGTCCAGTTTTTTGTAGTTAATAAGACCAAAGCTTTAAAAAATTATAGAAAGATTTTCATAAATAATTTTGGCCGACAAAATAAGAACACATGGTTAATTATTGAATTTAGAGATAAAATAAAAAGAAGATACATAAAGTAAATTATAAAAATTATGAAAATAAACTTGGTTTATAACCCTTTTATTTTCTCTGCTTCAATTCCTTGAGTGCTGTTAAGCTTAGGTGAACTTTGTAGCGGACTTATTTCTGATGTACATATTATCGTTACCAAATACCCATTTTTTGCTGTTGGAAACCTTTATGCAAGGTTAAAGTGCTTTGCTGCTTTTCGTTCTTCTGTTTTCAAGCTTTTCTTATTCAAGTTGAGGAGCTTAAATTATTCTTTAGCTTAGGCATTGTTATTAAGCAGTTATATTTCTAGCAGTGCTAAATGCCGGTTAATGTACAGTAAATTACTCGCATGATAGAGATGTTATCACCTGAGGCACTATTCCAATATAACTAACTTGTCTGTAATATGGAATTCATTGCTTTTGGTAACACATCATTATCCACTGGAGCTGCAATCAGTTTATCTATAAAATAAATGTCTCAAGTGTTGATGAAGTGCCTTGTTTTGATGTCCATTCGCAGGCCAAACAGCTCTCAGCAGACAGCATCAAGTCGTAGACACTCTGATATATTTGACTCATTTTCATCACTGAAACTGAAATCTTCTTCAGAAAAGAAAGTGTCTCCAGCAATGAACAGCTTGCAAGGTTATTACGGTCTCGGAACAGCAGAGCAGAAAGATGTTGAAATGACTGTATACCAGAAAAGTAGGGCTCATTATCTAGAAGATGGACCATTTGTAAGACCTTCACCTATTTCTAACCCACCACTGAATCATCATAGAAAGTCAAGGAGTGCAAATAATTGCTTAGCATCCGAGAATGGTGATCCCATTGATCAGAATTCATCGCAAGAAGCTGAAAATAATGGCACTGCTAAATCGATTGAGAAGTTACTGAGACGACGTCAAAAATCCGAGGCAGATTTTATGTCCCGCGCCCCAGAGAAGCTTCTGAAGGAGGATAATACCGGTAGCATTTCAGTTTCAGCAATCACCGGCAAAGGCTTGGCTCTCAGGCCCAAATCGGCTAGCCGGACTACCTCAGGAGGGCCTGATGGTGAAACAGGAGGTGGGTTTAACCCAATTCCTCTAGGGCTGGGAGATTCCTTCCTAACGGACAGTTTTGATGATGGGGTTCGGAAATCGTCAAGTGCCTCAAGTTTGCAGGATTCAGACAACGGTGCCTTGGCATCTCTATGGCCAGATTTTCAGGCTCTTTCTGCTGCAGCTATTGCTATGCCTATCTTTGATGGCTTAGGTAAGCCTTCTAATCGAAGAAACAAAGCAGCACTTGATTAGTTCATTCCTTTACCATATAAGTTTCATTTTCCAAAACGATACAGAAGCATTTATTCAAAGAAAGAGCAGAGAAGTATTCTTGGTAAACAAAGAAATGCACATTTACTATGATTGGATTAGTTCTTGATTTTAGTTTTGGCCTAGCGATATTCACTCTCGACTGTGTGAGAGTTGTAGTTTTTTTTTTTTTTTTGAGGGAAGTGAGAGTTGTAGTTAAATACCTGGAAGTTGATGACTTACGGATGAAGAGCTTCCGGATTATTCTTGGGTTCCGTTAGAGAATTGGTAGAGCATGTATATGCATCCTGAGTTGTATATTAGAGTCTGTTGATCTTGGTGGGAGAGAATAATTAATTTATTATACATGTATTTTATACATAATTTTGCCCTTCATTTCCTGGTGACGTTTCAGTTCATATAATCTCTGTTTGGCTATAAATTGGGATTTTTTACTTCTCATATGTGCATCTTCGCTGCATGTTTTTTGATTTATTTATTTAATTAGGTTATCCTCTGTTGATTGAATATCTTTTAGGTGTGCTCAGATTAGTAGTTGTGCTATATTTTATTTCGATTATTGGAGTAACTATTGGTATATTCCCATATAATTCAATTTTGGATGACAGAATATTATTTATAAATTAAAGATAAAAAAAATGGAAAAGGGTAAAATGTATGTTGTGGTTCCTCTACCTTTCATTTTTCTTTTTTGCTCTAAATTTAAGTTCCTATGCTTTGATTTGTGAAAATGTCTGGGTTTCTATATTCTTTTCTTTCATCGATTTGGCCTTCTTCCATTTTTTTGTGAAATAGGCCGCAATACTTTCATTCGTATTCATATAAGATATAATTATTATAGAGATAATTTTCATGTTTTTTCTTTTTAAAAAGAAAACAAAATTGAATATTAGTACAGAAATCTGAATACTCTGTTCCATAATAATGAGTGGTATTTCAGAAAGAAAATTTGTCTAAAATTGAGTCATGTTTTAAAGTTAATGTTTTGTATTTTGGATTAAAAATTTGAATTTCTTAATTTTATGTATAAGTTTTATATTATTAAATAAGTCGTATAAGTATTTATTGATGGTTTTAGAGAGTTCTATTTTCATCAAATTAACTAAATACAAAAAGTTCTTTTAAAATATGATTTTCATTATGGGATGGATTGGCATGTGTAAGGAAAAGGTCCATTTAACTTGGTGTCATTTTCCATTAGTCTATGTTCTTATAAAGGTGTTAAACACTAGTTCCACGTTGACGATGGTTTAGCATAAATGAGGGATCTAGATGAGGTTAATCAGAATCTGGAATCGTGTGTTTGCTATAGGCTGGGCCAACCATACGTGCTTGATTTCGGGAAGGTTGGGCCAACCTTCCCAACCCCTATCTCTCTCTCCTTAATCAACATCATCTTACACACATCAAATCATCACAATCATTTTCTTTCTCTCTCCTCAACCAACAACCTCTTACACACATCAAATCACATATTTCATTTAAATATTATTAGTCAACACTCCAACCACTCCTCCAACTCATATAACAAACACACTTTTTTATTTCTCCAACCACTTCCAACCATTTAAACACCCAGCCAACAGTACCCCAGCCACCCTCAGCCCATAGCAAACACAGCCAAAGGGATTAGGTGAAATGGAAGTGGGAAAAAGCGTTGGTAGCTGACTGGGTATAATACCCAATTAGGACCTGAGTGCGGTTAAATGGAGTCGAGGCATAACGAGGTGAAATAAAATTAGGAAAAGTACATGCAGTCAAAGATAGTATAGCATCTAGTCGGAACTTAGGAATGTAATCTGAAGTTCCATTAAATTATGCTTAACAGCACATGGGATTTCTTGCCAGGCTAGTTACACAAACAGGAAGAAGAAAAGTTAATGCTTTTCCCCTAAAACAGCAATTGAAGATTCAAATTTCAGCAAACAATCGTTGGTTTTGCTTTAAAGAATGCCTTTACAGCTTTGACAACCATTGTTCCATAGGCTAATCAATAATGTTGGTAAGATGTAATGCAAAATCTTATATTGTTATGTATCCTATTACATGATCAGTAGCGATCGCGAGTAATCCTACCTGACAAGTAAACTTGACATCCTCATTCGTTTAAAATGAAGGATTTTGAGATTGAATTAAAATTCAGAAATTTGTGTTTGAATTCAACTAAGTGTGTTTGTTTATAGTTGGGGGCAACGGATTGAGGAAGCCTCCAACTAATTATGTGCTTGGTTCTAAATGGCTGGGGATATTTTCTCGTTTTAGTTAGGTTGAGAGTTTGAAAAGAAAGATATTTATATATTTATTGTTTGAAAAAATATTACAATAACAAAAAACATTTACGTATTAATTATTTCAGCCAACAATATCTCAGTTCTCCGTCCATAACCAAACACAGTCTTTAAAACTGACATGCACTACTAAACAAACAGAGACGACTTTCCCAACGCTCACCTGGGCACGGCCTATGGGCGACCGCTCATGGCCCAATTATTTAGGGGGTCCAAAAAATTTAAGTATGTTGTGTGTGTGTATATATGGCACAGGAACGAAGGCAGAGTAATTCTCACAGATGAGAAAAACGAAAATATGTTTATATTCTTCAAGTTGTTAT
>JAUEKW010033781.1:0-13805 GCA_032274785.1 Ajuga reptans
ATTGATACTTTTATTAAAAATAGTAATACTTTTTCGATTGATACCTTTTTGCAAAAAAGTAATACTTTTTAGAAAAACTAATACCTTTTTGAAAATCGAATTTGGGTCAACCCGTTGCATATAAAAAGATCCATACAACGGGGCACATAAGTGTTACTCTCCAATTTTTTGTGGCCTTCTAGTTTTTTTATTAGTGGGTCAACCGAATTAATTATGTACTTTGGTTGACTGTTGACTTGAATTAATTATGTATATCTTATTAAGAATTACATTAAGGTCATCCCAAATGTGAATTCTAACAATTTTGTAGGAGACTATAAATCCAAAGCCTAATATTCTGCTGAAATGGACGAAATTGGAAAAAAATACAATCTGAAAAAATCTAGCAATTGTTACTTCTTGTTTTCTTCGATAAAATTCCCTGACCTCCTGTTCGTTATTGGTGACATGTTTCCGGCACAACATTCAGTTCGTCAAAGTAGAAGTTCGTGCTAACCTTGCCATTGCTTTTCATCGTTGTAACAGACGTTCGATTGTTCCTCTAGCATCGTGTGAGTGGGCGAATTTGTTTTAAGAAAACTGTGTTTGGCACAAGCCTCGGTATCCTTTCTATTTTGATTATTATTATTATTATTTTCGTATCACTTTTCACATACATATTTCCAACATGTTTTCAATCCCAATTTCTTTCTATTTTTGCTCAAAAATAAACCAACGGTAAATCTGCAACGGATTTAAGTATATTTGGCAAAATCATAATTTCGAAAATCTGGAAATCGAATATTTTTGTTAAAAAATTGATATTCAATAAAGCCGTTAAGCCTAGGTTACCTTTTATGTCCAAAAGCCTAATTAGGCCCTCCAGCCTGTTTGGGCCCAACGACCAAATATAGCCCAATTCGGCCCATTTAAGGTCGCGACAAGCCCACTACTAACCACTAAAATTACACAAACGCCCTTCTCGCCTCTTGCTACCCGCGGGCAAAAATTGGCGCCAAAGCTGACGTGGACACCCGCCAAAAAAACCCTTACTACTCCACTCCTACAGTCTACATATACCTCAACAGCAACACCACCTCACCTCAGCTGTGTGTAATCTGTGTGTGAAACCTGAAGCTGCCATGGATGCCGCCGGCAAACAGTCGCCGATGTCTTCATTCAAATCGAAGAAACACCTACATTCACCTGCGCCGTCAGATCAGAAAGCTTCTGATCCGAATCCATGGAGCGTGAAGACCCCCGGGAAGCAGCCGGACCCCCCTCGGCAGCTGCGCAATCGCAGCACCGCTATGTCGATTAAGGAAATAAGACAGGCGGCGTCTAGGATCCGGGAACGTAGATCCGACCCGATTATACCAGCTGACCCGGAATTGGAATCCGAGAAGGAGCTGGTTGCCAAACCGAAGAAGTCCGTCGCTGCTGAGATAAAGCTTCCGGAAATGTAAGCAATTTTTTTATTTTATTTTATTTCAATAGTCTAAGAATGCCATTTTTTTGCGAGTTTTTTTAGTTATCCGAGTGTTAATTAATCTGTTTGTGGATCTGCAAGTATATACATATAGGGCAGGATCTGTTCTATGTATATTCCTTTTTTTTTAATTAACAAGGCATATGCTTATTTGGAGATGTTTTAGGGTTTAGCGTATGTTCTGAATGAATTCCGTGAAATTTACCGTTGAGTTCCTAATTTTTGCCAGATATTTAGCTCTACTCTGTTTTGTTCTGTGGAAAACCCTAGAAAAGGAGACATTTATATTAATTAACTCTCTTAATACTTCTGGATAATAAAGATTAGCGTTTATTCAATATTTGTTATGCCCCTTGGATTTAATTTTGTCATTTTTAATGATACTTCGGATGTTTATGCTTCAGGTATGAGTTGTTGGATCGATTCTTCAACAGCTTGGATTGCTCAATAAGACTCCTCAACTTAAAGGGATCTTCCCCTACATTTACTAATATTCGCTCCCAAATTGGAATTTTAACTGATAGGTATGCAGAATTTGCACCTCAGATAAACTGACCTGTTACAAATTTCCATTGAAAGATTCTTTCGCAGCTTTGATTTTTTTATTAATTTCGTGTCCTTAAATTTTCAGGAGATTTACATATAATAATTTAGCTCAACTGAAGTTCATCATGCCTGAAGCCATTGTGTTGGAGAAAATTTTTCAGCATGATGAGTGCAGTGGCTGCTTGAAACCTGAACTTCGTATCATGATGAATGCTGAAGCAGTTGAGATTAAGGGCAAGTTGAGGTCTCATACTGGGAATTTGCTGCTCAGGAAAGTCTTTCGTAGGCGACTTCTGGATTTCTTTAAATCCCATCCAGAGGTACAACTTATGCTTCCATTGAATTTTACATTAGCCCCATTACTTGAAATTGTCTCACCAAACCAAGTTATTGTATCTAAGGACTGAATTAATCTTGATGATGTTGCTGCTCACTCATGTTTCTTGTTAAGTCCACTTAAACTTTGATATGATGCTTATGATGTGTTTTAGAAGTACTTTGGTTTTGAGGAGGTTACTGCTTGCCTATGTTTGTAGATAGATTTAACTTTCGTTCTAATGAGCTAGAACCAAATATTTCTACATTTGACCAGAAAAAATGCTGATCTTATCTGCATTTTTAGGACAAAATTGCTGTATCTGCTTTCCAATTGCTTGAAGTATTAGTTGTTTGATTTAGGCAATACAGGAATATTGATTATGTCTGCACATATGACATAACTATCTTTACTTTTTCATATGATGCTAGACATTATTTGTTGGTGATAACTGATAAATCACTGTATTTCAAATTTAGGGTGAAGAAATCCCAGAGGAAGAGCTACCAGAACCCTTTAATGGATTCAAGGAGAATGCAAGTGCAAAACATACTTCAGCAACATCTTCTAAGAGTGCAATGCGGGACGTAGTTTTCTCAGGACCGACAGTTACAGGATCACATCTGCCTCCATCATTTAAACGGAGCTTTTCAAACCGTAGCTCTGTCCAACAAACAGAAAAACCAAAGCAATTTCAGTTGGTTGCTTCTCCACAAGCTGGAAAAGAAACTAGTGAAGCTTCTAAATTATCGACTACTTTTCCTGAAACCCCAATAAAAATTGTCGATCCTATCAAGGAAGAAGATCAATGCTGTAATGAGCTGCCTTCTGTATTGAAAACACCAGTGAACATAGCATCTACTCCCGCAAAACTAATGAGCTCTACACCAATGATTCAACCACCTAAGAGATGCTATATGAGCCCAGATGATAATTCATTCAGAACGCCAAGTAAACTAGTTAGACGACCACCCCCAAACAGACCTTTGACATTCGACACCCCTGTGAAGAGTGTGAAGGCTGATGATGAACATGGTCGGCGTGGAAATTCATCAGTCAGAGATGACATCTTCGACATTCTACCGGAGGCCCTTCTACAATCAGTAAGCACATCGTCATCTTACTACATCATAGCTGTGAAATTATATCTGAATGTAAGACCTAGTCTAACAAATGCTTCTCTTTACTTGCATTTATAGATTCAAGAAAAGGAGAGAATTGCAGCAATGGAGAACGAGCCAGCAATCTCTCAAGCAAGACGGAGGCAGAAAATGATTGCCAGCTTACCTAAGTTCTTTGATAGGATTTATTTCCTTTTCCGCTCAATCAGTCGCTCTGTTGTCACCAAGAAGGAGCTCTTACAGAAGTTAATCACCCAGTTGGACATTACTGACATAGGTAAGATTGATCTTCAATGAAAATTAAGTTTGTCTGTGTGTGTGTTGTATTGGAAAATTTCACTTAAGATCAATCTTGTTTTGTTATCACAGAGGAGGTTGAAGAGCAGCTCAGATTGCTGCAAGAACTTGTTCCTGAATGGATTTATGAAAAGACAGTTTTGAGTGGTGATCTTCTAGTATGGTAAGTCTCACTATCTTTCTATTCATATCCGAGCTTGTAGATGCTACACCCTGTCTATTCACCGAATGTAGTTGGTCACACACCCACACGAATGTGTGAGAATCAAGGTTGGATACTTTCGATCGGTTATTGCACCAGATGTAGCATCTCAAGGACATTCAACACCATCATCATCATAGTCTTCTGATTCATTTTCAGACTTGTCTAATCCTTCGATTCTCTGTTTGTAGTGTTAACAAGATATCGAGCCCTGAAAGCATACGAAGGAGACTTTCCGAGGCAAAGTGAGAGTAGTAAGAGACCCCATAGGAGAGGCAGTTTGTGGATATAATACTTGTTTTGCTTCAGCAAATATCTTACAATCACCATTTCTGACATTGATGAAATGCCACTTAATGCTTCCATACATATCTGACAAGCATGTACAATAATAGTTCTATGTAATGAGGATCCGGCATTTAAGTCAATGTTGTAATAGTCGCTAGAATTTGGTCGGACGGCAAATGTGTGTATAAAAGAGAAGTTGTAATTCAATGCTGAGTTATTCTGTTTATAATGTTTCAATCAGTTTAAAATTTCTCTAGCTTGTATGAAATTGATTAGTTTCCCTTTATTATTGCACTCTTGAAGGGAATTTTCAGTTCTTATAATTTATTTTATGAAAAAAAAGATATTCTTAAGTCTATTATTTTGCTCCTTGTTTAGGGTTTACTAAATTTATTTTTACACAATGTTTTCATATTTAAATTACATCATAAACAATGATTCAAGGTTCAAATGCATTAATTTAGTTAAAAACTACGAAAATTGGAAACGTAAAATACAGTATAAAAAATAAAACTTTATTATTAGGAATGAAAATGTACCATACAAATTGGTCATATGTAATCAAAAAGCGCTGTACAATCTTTACTACAGAATTACTCAAAGAAAGATTTAATACTTAATTTTATTTAGGAAATAAAATTACTAGTTTTTTCAACTATTTTGAACTGACCAATAAAAATTATATATTTAACTCTTTCAATAATTTGAATTGACCAGAAATATTTTTTTATTCAATTATTTAATATTTGTTCATCAGAACTGTCCAACAGGAATTTGGATCCTCTACATTTTCTTTTGGTAAATTTCTTGTAAATTTCGGAGAGAGAAAGACATACATAATAAAAATAATAAATAAATTGAGTATGAACTTATAATATTTTTTATTAACATGTATCTTTCTCTCTCCGAAATTCACAAGAAATTCACCAAAGAAAATGTAGAGGATCCAAATCCGTCCAACAGAGTCTGCATAATATACAAATAATAAATACTCCCTCCGTCCCATAAAAAGAGTCATATTTGATCGATGTACACCTTTTTATCTTTGGTCAACTTAGTCAATGTACAAACCATTGCAAGTGGGTGATTGTAATCTTTACCCTTAAAAATTTGTTAAACTAATCAATTTCCTATTGAAATCAAAGTATTAACATGCTTTTATAAGGGCATCAAAGTAACTTCTATGTGTAACTAACTTTGACTTTTCAAACATGACACTTTTTATGGGACAAGAAATTGTTTTGATACATGACTTTTTTTATGGGACGGAGGGAGTATATGTTATGTTCAATATACCACAAAACTATAAAATATAAAAAGTATTATAAATAGCATCCAACGACACGTGGCAGTAGGACACTGGTGATCAAACTTGTCCAATCAAAAGATTCTTGCCAGTGGACTACTACTTCAACTTCAACGGTAGGTGCCAATTTTGAAGCAGACGATGCAACCACCATTTTTTTAACATAATTTAATTAATTTTTTTCCTCACCTATATTAGAATTCATACGCCAGATCCCATTTCATTTTTCTTATTTTCTTCTCCGAAGTAATCTGGTACTTATTTCAAGATTCTCTTTTCTGAGTGCTTTTTTCCCGAATTTTTTTGAAAAAAACAAATCTTGGCATCTTCAACAAAATAATCACCAACCCATTCGTTATTTTGTTTATATTAACACGATATTTTTTCCTATCTAAAAATTCAGGTGCTTTAGTTTTTTTCTGGGGCGATGGATTTCTTAGGAACATCCGAAGGCCAATTGTTTGTTGCCGTTGCTGTTGGTCTTGTTGCTGTTGGTGCTGCCTATGTTTTGCTATCCTCCAAGAATCAGAAGCCCAAAGGTTTTTTTTTTTAAGTGTTTTAAAAAAAAATTATGTTGATTTATTACGTTGAAGTTCATAGATGCCCATTTGTGTGTTCTGTTTGCTTGTGGTTTTGTATGCACTTTGTTTTTGGTGGGTTTTGTCTGATATCTTACACAGAGCTCCAAGAATGTATATTTTCATCTGGGTAAATCTTAAATTTTGCTTCATGATTGATTTTTTTTATTTTTTCAATGTTGATTTATTACATTGAAGTAGAAATGTATATGCCCATTTGTATGTGTTCTGTTTGCTTCTGTCTTTGTATGCTCTTCGTTTTTCGGTGGGTTTTGTGTGATACCTTACACAGAGCTCTAAGAATGTCTTTTTTCATCTGGGCGAACTTAATTTTGTTTCATGATTGATTTTATTTCTTTTTGGGTGTTATGTGGATGTGTTGCAGGTGATTCTGAATTAATAACTTCTTGTTTAATATTGGACTGTGGTGTTTTATGTTTCGTTTGTTAGTGTTGATGTTGTGGAATCTCTTGAAAGTAGGATACAACGATGAATTCTTGCCTGACCATATAGGTTTGTGTGTGTGTGTGTGTGTGTGCATACACACATAACTTAGTGTCTTGTGTATATAAGCATTATGATCCGTTTTTTCGTGTTGATGTTGTGGAATCTCTTGAAAGTAGGATAAAAGAACGACTTCTTGCATGACCATATAGGTTTATGTATGTGAGTGTGTATATACACAATTAACTTAGTATCTTGTGTATATAAGTATTATGATTCGATTTGTTCATGTTGATGTTGTGGAATCTCTTAAAATAGGATACGACGGGGAATTCTTGCCTGACCATATAGGTTTATGTATGTCTCTCTGTGTGTGTATACACACTCTTGACTTAGTATCTTGTCTGGTGGGCAGTGTGCTTGGATCCTGAGAATTTCAAGGAGTTCAAGCTTGTCAAGAAAACGCAGATTAGTCATAACGTGGCAAAGTTCAAATTCGCTCTTCCAACGCCCACTTCTGTATTAGGCCTTCCTATAGGACAACACCTGAGCTGCAAGTTAGCTTTTAGTTCCATAGTTTGTTCAAATGACATCTAATGTTTTTTTTTTTTCAATTTAACTTAACGTAATACCTTTCAATTTACGTTGTCTTTTGTTAAAGGGGTAAGGATAGTCAAGGTGAAGATGTGATCAAACCTTACACGCCGACTACTTTAGATTCTGACATTGGATATTTTGAGCTAGTTATAAAGGTAAGTTCTTTCATCTTTGTCTTTTGACATCTTTTTATTTGGTTATGTGTGTTTTATTATATACATCACTAACATATTTCATGGTTTTGTCCCTTTCGTATATTTTACAATTTGCCAACGCAGATGTATCCTCAAGGAAGAATGTCCCATCATTTTAGAGAAATGCGTGAAGGTGATTATATGGCCGTGAAAGGACCAAAGGTAATTTTTGTGCTGATAATTTTATTATTCATCAAAAACTCGAAAATGCGAAATTTAGAAAAGGAAAAAATGCAATTAGAAGGAAGAAGAGAAAGAGGTGATTATGTTCAGTAGAAGGGCCCTGCCTAAAAATCAATCGACCGCCCAATGAATGTTTGAGAGGAGAGAAAAATTGTAAACTTCACTTAATTTTTTTTTAACACTTCTGATAATCTGTGTTTGTGTGTGTGTTTCTTTGTGTGTGAGTGTGTGCATATGCATCCTGTGTCTTTCATCTTTATCTTTAGCATCTTGACTTGAAGTTAACATTTACGTAATGTGCATACTTCACCTATATTTCAAGTGTAAATTCTTTGAATATCTTTTCACTAATAATTGCTGGCTCACTTGATTAGATTGGATAAAATGTCGTATAATATTGTGTTCCCTTGATTATCTATTTAATGCATTAAACTATTCCCTAATGCTTGAAACCAGTTACTAAAATTAAAACATTTTTGCATTGTTATTAGGGTCGTTTTAAGTATCAACCAGGGCAAGTGAGAGCATTTGGAATGATCGCTGGAGGTTCTGGAATTACCCCGATGTTTCAGGTTAATACGGAACAATATCTCAACGGGCATTTGAGATTTTCTTTTGATCATTTTGTTGAGTTGGACAGACAATAACTCAAACAAGTAATTAACACGTCCTATTTGTTTCTTTGTTTTGTGCACAGGTTACTAGAGCAATTCTTGAAAATCCCAGTGACAATACAAAGGTCCAGCTGATTTACGCAAACGTCACATCTGAAGACATTCTTTTGAAGGTAATTTGTAATTTGTAGGTTGATATAATACAGCATCTGATTGCTGCAGAACAACAACTTAGGAGCCAAATTCGTTCGAAAAGACTTGGGGTGTGTTTGGCCATGTTTCGGGTTTGGAGAGAATTTTTTATGAGATGTATCAGAAAATGTGACATAATAGAAAAATGCATCTGAAAAAAGGTGAACATTTTCTGTTACATTTTGAGAGAGATCAAGGAAAAAATTAGGAAGATACAAAAACAAACACATTCTTAAATTTTATTGTATTGAGGGCCTTTTTTGTTAGAAGATTGTTGTGGTAAAAGAAGGATTACTGAAACTGTTCTGAATAGCTCTATTCGTCGGTTTCAGGATGAATTGGACGGTCTCGCGCAAATCTACCCCGATAGGTTCAAAATTTACTACGTACTCAATCAAGTAAGTTTAACCATTCATATAAAGTAAGTTATGTATGATGAAATGTAGTTGTAATGGCAACACTTTATGCACTCACACGTTGCTCGTTTGTAGCCTCCTGAAGTATGGAACGGCGGCGTTGGATTCGTCTCACAAGAAATGATCCAAGCTCACTGCCCCCCACCCGCCTCGGATATCCAGGTTTCTATTAAGCTATATGAAATTCACAAAAATGTTAAGAGAGAGAGAGAGTGTGTGAGATTGAACATTAAGTGTGTTGTCATTGTTGGTGCAGATTTTGAGATGCGGTCCACCTCCGATGAACAAGGCCATGGCTGCTCATCTCGAAGCTCTCGGATATTCGTCGGAGATGCAGTTCCAGTTCTAAGTTGCTATCCAAGATGTTTGCCCCATTTTTCTTGGACATGGTTTTAAAGCATGTGTTTGATTTGCAGGTTGTAAGATTAGGATTTGCTTTTCTTGTTTTTCAGATGAAAGAAATAAGAGATTCCAATGAAGAGATTTTGTAGACCTTATTTTCAGTTTTTTCCCTGAGCTAGAGATCCATATGTGGTTGATATGGATGTACATTTTCGTTTTATTACAGCACTAGATCCCGAAGAGATAACGGGTTTTATCGATGTTATATTTACAAGACGTGCATTAACCATGGAAGATAAATATAATGACACGCGCTCGTATGTGTGTCTAAATTCGAAATACATATTGAAACTTCCTAATGTATTTCATGACTTTTTCTGATTGAAATTCTCAATTTTGATTCTATTAGAAATTGAGAATTCCACCAGAAAAAGTCATGAAATACAAGACTTAGGTTTGTGGCCTAACACTAGTGAAAAGAAATATCCTCACTCTTTATTTTGAAAGAAAAAAAATTCTAAAATGAGGATTGTTTTAAAATTAAATGTCTAATTTGATTAGTTTAAGTAAAACTTTGAAACCTCTGATATAACGAATTAATTATATATGATTGAACAAGTTGAATAAAAAATTTAAATAAATTGTGTAAATACAAATTTACGGCTTTCAAAAAGTTACAACTCTATTAAATTGATCAAAAATAAAAAGTTTAACTCATTATGGGACGGAGGGAGAAATATGAAGAAAAAAAATTATGTTTTTTTTAATGGAAGCAACAATTGTGCATTAAATGGTACTTGCAAAATCGATTCGGGCCTATATTTTACATGAACTGCACTATAAGAATCTTAGCTCAAAGTACCATATGACTAATAGGACCGGTCCGACGAGATAATGATCTGACTAGAGGTAGAAAAATCGGCTCAGTCTAATAGACTAGTCTGACCCGCCCGACATCTTATACGGAGTGGACAGTAAAATTTTGAGCCCCGATCTGATGAGCTAATAGACTGATATGCCCCAGGCCGTGCTTACCTTGCTTTGGGCCGGGCCTGATTGGATTTTGGGCCAGCCCAATACATGATAGACTCGGGCCGGGTCGGGCCGTCGGATTGTCACTTCTTGAGTGCTTCCTATTCTGAGGCTGCTTTCAAAATTATGAGAGAGAAAAATAGGAGAGAGAATTCAATCTTTTCAACAAGAAAAAACAGGCAGCAAAAGGCGAAGAGAGAGAAAGCAAGAGAGGGAGGATAATAATAAAGAAAGAGGGAGAGAGAGAGAGTGTCCATATCGACGTTGACAAACACGTATTGCTGGTTACTGCTTTCCCTTTCATCGCATTTTCTCTCTCTATCCCTCTCTGTAATCTCACTTGTACTATGTTTTTTCTTGCTTTGAATCTTCGATTGGGTTGGTAATATGTCAATCTGCTATCATAATCCATTTCTTCGGCGATTCCATTTCTGTAGAATTTTTTTTTAGCTCTAATTGGGTTTCATCGGATTAGGTTTTGTGTGTTTGGGGGGTTTTTTCGCCTGGATGCATGGAAGCAATTTTGCAGCTGAGAAAAGGAGGAAATGTGAAAAGGTGATGCAATTTCAGTGGTGTTAAATGGTATCATTTGTTAAGTGATGCCCAATTAATGAAAAGGGCAATGTTAATCTGATATTTGTGAATGAAATTGTTGATTTGGAAGCCCTAATTTTAGGTGTTAGAATGTCAAAAATGGGACTTCTTGCTTATAAATCCCTTTTCTGTTGGTTGTTGATGACATCTGCATTGTTCATGTTATCCTGGTTCTTAGTGCTAAGATCAACGAGCCGGCCCTATCCGGTCGTCGCATCGCGTTTCCTACCAATGCTGCCGGACCTTATTCCACCTGAGGATGAGGAAGTAAACGGGAGAAAGAATTCAAAAAAATGTGATTCTAGTGACCCAATTCTTAGGGTTTTTATGTATGATTTACCCTCAGAATTCCATTTTGAGCTATTGGGCTGGAAAAGCAGTAGCAGCAAGAACAGTGTCTGGCCCGATATTCGGGACAAAGTTCCGGAATACCCTGGAGGATTGAATTTGCAGCATAGCATAGAATATTGGCTCACTTTGGATCTTTTAAACTCTGATAATTTGACAGGGCATAGTGCTGCTATACGAGTATATGACTCTAATGAAGCAGATGTTATTTTCGTTCCCTTTTTTTCGTCCATAAGCTATAACCGATTTTCTAAGGTGAAGCCGGGCCAGAAAAGGAGTACGAATGTAGAGTTACAGGAGAAGTTAGTTAAGTTCTTGATGGGTCAGGACGAATGGAAGAGGTCCGGTGGGAAAGATCATATAATCGTTGCTCATCACCCGAATAGTCTTTTAGATGCAAGGATGAAGCTGTTTCCGGCGATGTTTATTCTGTCGGATTTTGGGAGGTATCCTCCGACAATTGCGAATGTTGAGAAAGATGTGATTGCACCTTACAGGCATATTATGCAAAGCTATGTTGGTGACACGTCGGGTTTCGATGGTCGCCCTACTTTGCTCTATTTTCAGGGTGCTATATACAGAAAAGATGTAAGTCGTCTTTGTGCTTTATAAATATTGGTTCTTTATGTTTTTTTTTGCTTCTGATGATATATGTGGTTTTGAATTGTTGTTTCTTTCATACTGATTGTTGGATTGAACTTGAGCTTTTAGTGGTCCTGCCTTCTTTAATTCTAGAATGACCTTTGATTATAAATTGATTATAGACTTAGGTATTAATTTGGATCTATTGCCTTGATCTGAAACTAATAAGAACATGTACTACACTTGATCTTAACCAAAAGGCTGAGAATTCTCTCTTCATGTTTAAGTGCCGCCTATATGCTACTGGCGATATGCATAGCCAATACTACTCTAGTAATAATACTTGTGTAAGATTATTCCGTAAGACGAAAGTTACTTTTATTATAAAAAGTGTTACTTTTGACGTATGCTACTTTCATCACACACAAAAAAAAAAAAATTGTTGCTTTTGTATAAAGATCAACACTCAAAGTAACACTATTTACATCAAAAGTAACATTTGTTTATAATAAAAGTAACTCTCGTCTTACAGAGAGGCATCCATAAGACCCTCTTATTTAAGCGTTTGCTAGCTTTTCTTGTGTGGAACCAAGAATGAAAATACACAAAGTAGAGTTCCCTTGTTCGCCCTTGATGTTTCAATACTTATAATCTCTGTTGCAAAAATCTTCGACTAACTTCGATTAATCCCCGATTAGATGATAGTTCCGATTTCTCTTCACCTAACCACGCCTAAGCCCCATTAGTCCCACGTAGGCCTCGACTAGTCGCTAGGCCTAGTCTACCGTCCGCTAGCGCCTAATGACTTTTACAACATTTCCCACAATATACTAGTGGAAATAACGTGCATAGCCAAAACTATTCTGAAAAAAAGTTAGTGACTGATTATCTTGTGTGAAATCAAGAATTAAAAACTCAGATTAGAGAGCATCCCCTGCCCCCAACCCAACACCTCACTCTGTGTGTGTGTGCGCGTGCACGCGCACGTGGATTAAGCATTGCTAATTGCCCATTGGTAAGATCCTGTCAAATGTATTGTACATTATGAACAAAGGGTTAATTTAATATCAGTCATAATCTATGTAGCTAGAGCAAGGGAGAGGTGATAATGTCTTGACACTTCTTTCGGTTTTCATTTTCAGGGTGGAATAATTCGACAAGAGCTATATTACATGTTAAAAAACGAAACAGACGTGCACTTCTCTTTCGGAACATTCCAGAAAGATGGTGCTAAAGAAACCTCCAAGGGCATGCGCTCGTCCAAATTCTGCCTCAACATAGCTGGCGATACTCCTTCATCAAACCGCCTCTTTGATGCCATTGCCAGCCACTGCGTGCCCATCATTATCAGCGATGAAATCGAACTCCCTTACGAAGATGTTATCGACTACTCCAAGTTCTGTGTATTTGTCAGCACATCAGATGCCCTCAAAGAGAATTTCCTCTTAAACCTTGTCCGGAATATCAGCAAACTGGAGTGGACTAGGATGTGGAAAGAGTTGCAAGAAATCGAACATTTTTACGAGTATCAGTATCCATCGAAAGAAAACGACGCTGTCCAGATGATATGGCAGGCTGTTTCTAGAAAGGTCTCTGGTGTTAAGTTGAAGATTCACAGGGAGAGACGGTTCTTTAGAACGAGCGTTGGTAGAGAAAAATCGGTTAGGTCAAAATCGGTGCCAAGAAATTTCGGTTAGAATCATAGATTTTGTTGAAGCTCAATTTTGATGTGCCATTGAAGTGAACATAGTGGAATCGATTTGTTAATTTGTTCAGCCTTTGAATTGAATTGCTCAATTTTGTTAGCTTCGGTTTGTGTGGTTGTAGATGCAGTTTTAGTCGGGGTTAGGGCTGCAAATGAATCGAATCGAATCTAGTTGAGTATTAGTAGATTCTATTTGTATATTGGAGTGACATAGTGAATATTAGAGTATATTCGAACTTATTTTCATATTCGAAAATTCATGCTTTTTATCCAGCCTTCGAATTGCTTAAACTGTCACCCGTCTTGCCACAGGTCACAGGGCAACCTTTATACAGTAAAAACTCTCTATAGTAATACTCTATTTAGGAATAAACTCCCTATAGTAATAAAAAGTTCAAGTCCCAACTTGGGACTAGTTATAAATAAGAATAAACTCCACA
>JAUEKW010033891.1:0-13803 GCA_032274785.1 Ajuga reptans
GTGTTGTTTTATTATTTCATATTTATTTACAATATATGCAAGAATTAGGGGCCTCGTTTTTTGAACTCGACTCAGGCCACTACAATCTTAGGATCGGCCCTGGCAGGGGGGGCAAACCCGAAGAAGCGTCAAGAGGAAAGACATCGGAAAATTCTACAAGTAATGGCTTAACTAGCATGGGGCATGTTTCTGAAATTTCACTGACATTAGCAACCAACACAAGAATAAAACCAGCCTGCACAAATTCACGCTCAAAAGAACGAGCAGATAGTAAGATAACAGTACCCGACGGGTTATCGTGTACTGGGGGAGACAAGGCATCGGGCATAGAGGGATACAATTTTTTTTTCAAACCACTAAAACTAAATGAATATGTGTTTAGACGCCCCTCGTGGACAACTCCCCGGTTAAATTGCATCGATCTACCCAACAAGATGTGGCAGGCATCCATGGGTACAATATCACACCACACAGCATCCAAATATTTACCCTCAATCGAAAAATTATTTAGGACACGCTTATCAACAATAATTTTAGCACCCCCTTCCAACCACGCTAAATAATACGACTTGGGATGAGATTCCACATGGAGAGCTAATTTCAATATAGCATTACTAGAGATAACATTTTCACAAGCTCCCGAATTAATTATAAAGCTGCAGACTAACCATTGACAGTGTAGGTAGATGATAATAGTTGATTGCGTTGCGAGGAAGGAGTATCAGATTTGGGGCTGAGAAACGTACGCCGAAGCACAAGGGACAGGCTGACGTTGCCGTGTAAGTGGGCTTCATTCTAAACTTCCATAGGATCAGTATAAAACTACGGCGGTCCATCATAAACGTCTGTGTTGTCTTCCTTGCCTAACATAGCGCGTGCACTGTTTGATCCCGGAGAGCACGCGGACATATGATGACTCGTGTCGCCACACGAAAAATACCGTAAATGTACAGGTGGTCTATTTTGTCTGGATGCAGCCTGTGGTGCAGTGTGGGGCAACGATGGTGCAATAAGAGGGGTTCATATATGGTGTGTGTGGACCCTACTTGCCTGAGAGACGGCAAATTTGTTGCTTCTCAAGTAGGACAGCGCGTTGGTGAGCCTCGGAGAGTGTCGCATGGGCCAAAAGATTGAGTGTATCTTGAAAGGGACCCCGTAACCCACCGATATATCTCGATACCAACTGATCAGTCGTCTCTTGAATATCTGTGCGATTGAGGAGCTGATAAAATTCCTCAGAGTACTCCTCAACGGTGCGGCTGCCTTGGTGGAGGCATTGAAGGCGTTGGTACAAGGTCCATGAATAATTGAAAGGGAGAAACTCTCTTTCCATGTGTTTGCGTAATTTTTCCCATGTATAAATCCTGGGTGTGGGTTTGCCCAAACGCAAACGTCAAGAGTTCACATGTCTCCATCAAGAAGAAGCGCTTCCACGAAAATGCATGGCAACAAGCCCGTCACGTCTGTGAGCAGGGACCTGTTTAAAATCAAGTAACTCTTCGACCGAATTAACCCAGCCCAAGAACTCCGAAGCGTCCAATCCTCCATTAAATTGTGGGATGCCCAAACGAATACCGTTTTCCCACTGCCGATCCTCCTCTAGCAGTTCATCAAGCTGGTTTTCCATGGCAAAAGGATGACCATGGAAATTCTATCTTCCTCGTCAGAAACATGGAGAGGGGGGAGGCTGCCTATATTGGGGTGCCCCAATACCTCGACCTCGGCCCTCATGGTTGCGATGAGTGTTAGCAGCAGCGCAGCGTGCCAGGTCGCACGTTCCCACACTCGGATTTGATAAAAGCTTAACGATGTGTTCCTGCCGGGTTTACATCAGCCCAAACTCAGTGATTAACAGGTTGAGTTGTTGTCTCAATAAGGCGATCTCAATATCTCGCTGATTGTTGTCATTAGCAGCGTCAACAACAGGTTGTCAGCGAGGAGGCATGATTCCAGTCATTGCCCGGTCTCCTGATACCAACTAATGCAGCGAAGTGTATAATCAAAGAACACCAATCTTCCCAACCCGTTGATTCTCACGTAGAATACCGGATTCAAGAAGAGAAAAGGGACTTTCCAAATTCTATATTATTTCTGCAAAAATTGCCCCTCTACCAAGGGAGAAATCATTTATATACAAAACCTTTTTAAAGACCCCTACTACTGCTAAACATAACAGATAAGGCCCATGAACATAAATAATAAAATTTTTGATACCCACTTGCAAAATAAAGAGCCGAAAATAACAATGAAAATAGGAAGCTAAATATTCTTCTTCTTAGAAACCAAAGCATGCATGCGATCAAAATTATCGAGGAATGCCAACCCATTCTCATCTCCATCAAGCGTATAACTATCAGATTTCACGCGTACATACGGAAGGAGAGAATAACAACCATTTTGAAACCAATCCGCCAATCCACCAATCGTAGGCTAAGTTTTCAAATCAATGGAGGTTTTCGAATCACAATCCACTAGGTGTTTGTGAAATTGCACGATGGAAAACATCTGATCCTGAATTTTGACGTACCGTCGATCTCCGTTTCCTCCCTCAAACACCACATCCAAACCCTAACCGTCGTCCCCTCCGACCCCTAACTCCTAGCCAAGAACAGTCATGTTCTCCATGATCACCAAACCTTGAATCTTGC
Source organism: Ajuga reptans (assembly GCA_032274785.1). NCBI lineage: Eukaryota > Viridiplantae > Streptophyta > Magnoliopsida > Lamiales > Lamiaceae > Ajuga > Ajuga reptans. The sequence goes on from JAUEKW010033891.1 coordinate 2,649, forward strand.
TCAACCGTGGGGGAATTCCTTTTTTACGGAAACCCCTAGGTTCTGATTCAAATAGCGCGGGTTTGGTTGATAAGTTTCATAGCTCTGGTGGATTGGAGAAGTTTCCTGTTGTTGTGCAGTTGATGCTGAGGCTTAGAGGTGGGAAAGATAGTTTTGGGTCGTTGCTGAGAGGGGCTGCAGCGAAAGCTGGGCAGAAATAATATAGAATTTGGAAAGTCCCTTTTTATCTTTTTGAATCCGGTATTCTACGTGAGAATCAACGGGTTGGGAAGATTGGTGTTCTTTGGTTCCCTCTATCTTTACACAGATCCATTTATCAACGTGGAAATCTTCGTTATACCCTTATTTAATATAATGAACTAAATGATACTCCCTCCGTTCTTAAATACCAGTTAGAAAAATTAATTTATTTTGAAAAATAAATCATTCTAGCCACAAAAAAAAAAACCGCATTTTTTCCAACGTATTCAACGTATTTGGTTTCTCTAATTCACTACTAGATTCTATATCACTCGATACGAATTCAATGTATTTGGTTTCTCCTGTTCATATATAAGGGTTAGTTAGGGTACAGAAGCTTTAGAGAAAGACTTATGGAAATGTACATTTTGATTTTTGAGTAAGGATAGATATTTAGTCATCATTAGGGGTATCAAAACAAAATGATACCCGACCCCATGGGCCAGCCTATCCAACCTGGAAAATACATTGGGCTAGACCTTTTTTTCATTGACCTGGAAAAAAAATCGGACCTACTTGGCTTGACCCGAGCAGCCCGACAGGACAAATGGGCTCGACCTGATTTAGCCCAAAAATTTAGGTTGTCCAATTTTATTTTATTTGATGCTTAGTTAAAGGGCTAAACCGTCACCTTTTCCATTTACCAGCCTGATGAACGTTGAAATGATCATTTTTCTCACATATTCCATGTTCAATTTCTATTGAGAATCATGTTAATTTATTTTGTTTAGGTGCAATAACGTGTAAAAGTGTAATTTTGGGTAAATTTTTCTATTTTATATGATTTGATGCACTTTTGGGTGTTTTTAAGTTGTATTTTATAGGATTAGGAAATTCGGAGTGCAAATGGAGCCATTCCCACATACCCGTCCATTCCGGCATACATTTCAAGGTGAAAACAGACTATACTCGAGCCCGGGCCTAGCCCGACTCAAAGATCTCTAAGGCTCGAATAAAAGTCATGAAGAAGTCGGGTAGATAAAATAAAAGGAAACGAGCCAAAGTGCGAAGACGAAAATTGGAAGTGGCGCGCGGAGACACCCGACGGGAGACCCGGCGCTCTAGAGCCGGGTGGCGTGGCTGAGAAAACACGGCAGCGGTACCACATGCAGTACCAGTTATGGTACGAGGTGTGATAACTTTTATGTTCCCAATTTTTTGCCCGGGTACCGGGTCGGATGCCCGTCTGGTATCCGGATCGCGGACCCCCTATTTTTAATTCTAGCGTTGTAGTTTCGTATTTTGATCGTATCTCCTCCGTCCGATGTCCGAATTGGGTGATTCAAAATTTTAAGGAAAGCAAACAAATAGAACTACAAAGTTAAAGAAGAAGTCGAAATCCATGTCCTGACCAATTGTTCCCAGAAAATTCAAGAAGATGACCCAAGCAACGATTCGAAGTTTCGACTCAACTTAAACACAAACCGAGCACTCCTTTTGTTATTTTACCTTTGTACCCTTACTTTAGGGTAAATTTCCTACAGATTTTAGCTAGGGTTTGGGGCCTCTATAAATAGCCATTCCCCTCTTCATTTAAAAAAAAATAAAAAAATTCCCTTCTTGTTTAGCTCTTGCCTCCTTTTCATTTCTTAGCTTAGCTTTCATTTTCAGAAATTTAGCTTAGGGTAGAAGGAAGGTTCTCTTCCTCTTCTAGGGGAAGCCATCTTTGGAGAAGAAACTTGGTATTTGCTCAAGATTTGTGAAGCCCATCAATTGTATTGAAGCATAGCAAGGATTCTTCATTTATTAAGCATTCTCTATCTCTATCTCTCTTTATATTCGATTTCTTGCTTTAGTTTGCTTAATGATGTTGTTTCTTTGTTGTTGCTTGATAATAAGTGAGTAATACCTTATTTTCCGGGGTTAGGGAGTAGCCCAACCCTAGGATTGTGAATGTTAGTTTAATATGTGATAATGTAGGGTGTGAATGGAATTGATATTATAGATTTGTATGTGCTTACACTTTGGCTTGATTAACCGATTGTGTAGTGGTTCTCTCCGATGGGTCAATAGGACGACGATGGAACCTGAATCATAATTATCAATCTAGATGAATGTCTTAAGGCCTCGTTCCCTAAGCAAGATTCACTTGGGGTCGGGATTAGTGTGTTAATCGATTAAATTGATGACTTAATTCGATTAGTATATATTTTTCCTCTTGTTGGACTATTTGGATTTCTAATCTAGACACATGACCTTCCTTCATAACCCATTATATCGTGTTTGCTAGTTCACTATCTTTGGCTTGTGTGAAACCAAACTTCGGGATTTCTCCCCATCGATTGGTTCTCCTTTTGTTTATTTTTACATTTATGTTGTTTAGATTAATTATCACTCTCATTTTCGTTTGGCCTAAATATCTCAAAAGTGCTTAAGCCGGTTCTCACGGACAATCCTCCATGTGGATACGATAATCTTTTATACTACCTCTATCAAGGGTTGTACGCTTGCAACCCAGAAAACGTTCGAATCACATTGATTTGGAGCGCTTTCCACGACAAGTTCACACTCGTTTAACATTCTTCCTCAAATTATACTGAAAACAAATTAAATACAAATTCAAAAATAAAGAAATAATAGAAGAAAAAAAAATCTCCAAAAAACCCCTCCTTTTCCATATAATACTTTATTTCTAGTTGTTTGCATAGATAAAATCATATTAATATTAGGGATAATTATAATTTCACCACCAAACTATTAGCAGTTTTTCATTTTGATATACAAACTATTAAACTTGACTAAATTGCCGCCAACCTATATAATCATTACTATTTTAAAGCTGTCGGACCAAATTTCGACCAAATACATTTCATGTGAATTACACACACGGTTTTGGGAGTGTAATTTCGTATTTTAAGTTAAAAAACTGCATAATATATAAAATAAAATAAAATAAAAATGATAAAATATTACTCATGCGAATTAAAGAAAAAAAATATTTTGAACCCATGGTTTTTTTTTTTGGTCCTGAATTAATCAGTTTTTTTTTTGGTCCTGAAATAATTTCGTATTAATCAGTTTTTTTTTTTTGGTCCTGAATTAATTGATAAGTGATATGTGATAAGTTGTTACAACTATGAGTGATATGTAGAATGACTTAATATACTCTAACACCCCCCCCCCCCCCAAGTTGGAGTGTTGTAGATATCTAACAACCTCAACATGGACAATAAGAAGTGAAATTGTGTTGGCCCTAGTATTTTTGTAAAGAAATCAGCTATTTGCATCTTTGATCTGATATGCTGAAGATCAATGAACCCTTGTTTGTATTTCTCCCTGACTATATGGCAGCCAATCTCGAAGTGTTTTGTCCTTTCATGAAACACATGATTTGCAGCTATATGAATTGCAGACTGATTGTCACAATGTAGGGGAATTGGTGTAGGAATCTTGAGTTTGAAATCAGAAATGATGTAGGAATTCCACTGCAGCTCAGCTACTACTGCACTTACAGCTCTAGGTTCTGATTCTAGAATCTGTTTGCTCTTCCAAGATATGATAGATTGTCCTAAGAATATGCAGTATCTTGTAATTGATTTCCTTGTATCCTTGCAAGCTGCCTAGTCTGAGTCACAGTAGGCCTGTAAATTCATGGAACTAGAAACAGAATAAAATAGTCCAAGGGATGGACAACCTTTTAGATATCTAACAATATGTAAGGCTGCATCCCAATGACAAGGATAAGGTTTGTTAACAAACTGACTTAGCTGTTGAACATCATAAGTCACATCAGGTCTTGTAAGATTTAGGTAGAGAAGTCTACCAATTAAGTTCCTGTACTTCTCTTGATCAGTGAGAAGCTCTCCTTGTGTAGCACTGAGATGAATTCCAGTGGGTAATGGAGTTGAAGCTGGTTCACAACCAGTAAGTCCAGTATCCTTTAAAATTTCCAACACATACTTTATTTGGCAAAGATATGTACCTCGATCACTTCTTGCAATTTCCATTCCTAGAAAATACTTAGCATAACGAATATCCTTTATAGTGAATTGATCATGTAAATAGGCTTTGAGTTTGTAATAGCAGTGATATCTGATCCTATTATTAATACATCATCTACATATACTAACAAAGCAAGAAAATAGAGTTAAGAGTTGTAGATAAACAGGTAATGATCAGAAGAGGATTGTTGAAAACCAATCATTTTCAGTTTTGTTGAAAATTCTGAATTCCGTTGTCTAGAGGCTTGTTTCAATCCATACAAGCTCCTTTATAGTTTACAAACCTGCCCTTTCTTAGCTTTTGAATAACCAGGAGGAGGTATCATATAAACTTCTTTATCAATGTATCTATGCAAGAATGCATTATTGACATCTATTTGACAGATAGGCCATTGTTTGGTAGTAGCAATGCAAATAAGTAATCTACCTGTAACCATTTTTGCTAGTGGTGAAAAGGTTTCAAGATAATCTTCTCCATATACTTAATTATAACCTTTGGCTACTAGTCTTGCCTTGTACCTTTCAATGGACCCATCAGGGTTCAACTTAACTTTAAACACCCAATTATTTCCTATGACCTTCTTTCCATGTGGTAATTCTGTCAAAGTCCATGTGTTATTTTGTTCTAATGCATCAATTTCCTTTTACATTGCTTTTATCCACTCTTTTGATTGACTAGCTTGTGTATAGGATTTTGGTTCCTGAATACTAGACACATTACTTAGAAATGTCAGATATGTATCACTAAAAACAGAATGATGAGTGTAAGGAAATTTGTTTAATGCATAAGGTTTACCTGCAAAAACCTGAGTAACAACAGAGGTAATAGGCTTGGAAACTTGATCAGTAACAATATTGCATAGAAAACCAGACAAGTATGCTGGTTTAGTTCTTTGCCTATTTCCTCTTCTAATTTCAAGAGCATTTTGTTCCATATTTGCTTCATTGTCATTTTGAACAATTTCTATATCATTTCCTATATTATTTTCTATATTATTCTGATTTATCAGAAAATGTTCTTGTTCACTCTGATTCATTGAGCACAGAATCAAATCTGTGGATGTTATCACCATGACTAGAACTAGCTAGAGATCTATTAATAGTATCATCTCCCAAAACTTCAGAATCCAAGACAGGATCTGGTATATTTGGTAAGGTGTCAATATGAGGATATTAATCTGCTATGGTTGGTAAAGAAACAGAATTTTTTTACACAGAAGATAAAGGGAAAACATCTATATAAAAGTGCACATCTCTAGAAACGAATGTCTTCTTAGTATCTATATTATATAATAGATAACCTTTCTTTCCATAAATATATCCTAAGAAAACATACCTAAATGCTCTAATTTCAAATTTAGACTTATGTGGAACAGTGTTAGCAGCATATGCCAAACAACCAAATCGTTTTAACATAACATAATCTAGTTCTTTAGAATAAAGAATCTTAGAAGGAGACTTCCACTTTAATAAAGCACTAGCTAGGTAATCTGTTTATGATATGTGTAGCTAACAACATAGAATAAGGCTAGAAAGTTATAGGAAGTTTGGAATGAAACATTAAAGCTCTAGCTAATTCCAATATATGTCTATGTTTTCTTTCCACAATCCCATTCCGTTGAGGGGTATACACACAAGTAGTCTGATGAATAATTCCCAAAGATTGAAAGAAAGCTTGACATTCTATACTTAGGAACTCCAATCCATTGTTTGATCTTATTATCTTGACTTTAGTATCAAATTGATTTTGAATCATCAAGATAAAATTTCTAATTAAGTATCTGTGGAACTTGTGTTTTATGGCTCATCAAATACACCCAAGTTGCTCTACTATGTCATCAACTATAGTAAAAAAATAAGGTTTGTTTGTGAGATACTGATCTCTACAAGGACCCCAAATGTCAATATGTACTAATTCAATATTCTAGCAGTATGTATAGAACTTGTAGGAAAAGACATTTTGTGTTGTTTATCTTGGAAACAAGACTGACAACTTTTTATTTCAACAATATCAAAAGGTTTATACATATTTTTTAGAAAAGATACATGAGAAAGTGTACTCAAAGAAGCATGTCCCAAGACTCTATGCCAATACAACAAACTCGCATGACAAGTCTTAGAAAAAGAACTATTTGCATAATCAAAACTAGAATTCCTAGTGTGATTTTCATGCTGCAATATGTAGAGTCTGCCAATCATCTTTCCAAGCTTTACTACCTCTTTACTCTTCTGGTCCTGCAATGCACAATGTGTAGCAGAGAAAATGCATTTCAAGTTAGAAGTTTGAGTCAATTGTGCAATTGACAGCATATTATATTGGAAGGAAGGCACATAAAGTACATCTCTATGAATGATATTGCCATCAATATGAACCTGAACACTGTGTTTTTTTTTGACTTAGCAGTACCATCAGGTAATAACACAGTAGTAATAACAGATAATGGATACAACTCAGTAAATAAGGTTTTATCATGACACATATGTCTACTAGCATCTGAGTCCAATATACATGACCATTTATTCATGTATTGAGGTAATGCAAAAGTAGTATGTAAATCATTATGACAGAAGGTTGTACCTGCAAATGTTACAGAATTGGTATAGTCAGAATCTTGATTACCAGAATTCTTTATAGCAAAGTACTTAGCCATTTCTTGGTGAAACATTGCTGAAAAATCCATCATAGGGGCTGTTTCAACACCAGCTTTGCTCTCTTGAAACTCCCTTGGATAACTGAGACATTATTGGCCAGATTCTGGCCCTTTTGTTCTTGCATCTTGTTCTACCAATCAGGAACACCATGCAATTGAAAGCACTCAGAAATATCATGGCGTTTGCCACCATAGTGAGTACACACCAAACGGGCTCTTTCTTCTCTGGTTTTCTTGGCACCTTGCTTGTATTTTCCATTGAACTTGTAATTGCCAGAACTTTTTTGCTAACATTGATTGATCAGCATTATCTGGAAAGGAAATCTGGACAGACCTCTGCGTCTCCACCATCATCACCATGGAATATGCTTCATTTACTTGTGGCAAAGGCTCCATCAACAAGATTTGGTTTCTCACGTTTTCAAACACATCACTCAGACCCATTTAGGAATTGGATCAGCTTGGTCTGAGGTGATATTTCAACCACATTTTTTCCTATAGCACAGTTACACACTGGGAGAGGTGATAAACTGCCAAACTGATCCCACAATTTCTTTAAACGAGTAAAATACACTTGTACCGTATCATTTCCCTTAGATATACTAGCTATCTCCCTTTGAAGTTGATAGAGAAGGGGGTCATTGATTTCCCCAAAGTGTTGGTAAATTTCATCCCATAACTCTTGAGCGCTATTAGCATAAACAAACGCTTCTATAAAATCCTTTGAAATGCTATTAAGGATCCACAATATTAACAATAAATATACAGTCGGTTTTCTTCCAGGTATTGTACCTGGTAGAATCGCAGGTTGAGGAACTTGGCCCGTGACAAATCCTAAATTGGATTTAGCTCCTGACGCGAGAAGCATGAATTTCTTCCACGAAATATAATTTGTGCCATTCAGTGGGTGGGAGAGAAACTGCATTCCTGATTATCGGATTGCACCAGGAACAACAGATTATCCATCGTGATCTGAATCAGAATCGGAGCGACTTTGCAAACATCAGGAATTTCTTCAGCAGCCATTGTTAGAAAGTTGAATCACCAAAATTTTTTGACAAACAACTGGTGTGGTAGCGTTTAGGAAGAAAAACGGATCAAATCAACCGTAACTTAAACTGATACCATGAAGAAGTTTGTATCTACTCAAAGAGAGAGTAACAGGAAAGAAAGTTGTTAACAGCTCAGAACAATGATCAACATTGACAAAAAAATAATTTTACTTGAATTGTATACATGAAAAGTTAGTTTACATAATGAAAAAGAAGCCATATATATTCAACAGTTTTGCTAACAGATTCTAGAAGCTTAAAACCGTTTATGAGCTTGGAGCAGTTATAACAGAATTTTGTTATAACTTCTTGTGATAAGTTGTTTGTGAGGTGTGTGATAAGTGAGATGTAATTGATAAGTGATATGTGGTAAGTTGTTACAACTATGAGTGGTATGTAGAATGACTTATATACTCTAACAATCCTTGGGCCAGCGAGGGCCCTGGATTCTTTTTTTCTTGTTTAGGCCTAATATGTAGTTTAATTAAGGGTCAATTACAGTTTGCAATCTGAACTATGCGGATTTTTTAACTTTACAACCTAAACAAATTATTTTTTCCGATTGCAACCTGTAAAACATATTTTCTTGCACTTTACAACCCCCAGCTATATAATCCGGTGTGTGACCCAGCACATGCCCAGAGGGCCAATAAGATGTCGACAAGTGGTGCCCAAATTAAAAAAAAAACCTATAAAATTATATTTTAAAAAATCTAGAAAAATCATTTAAAATCCATAAATTTAAAAAAAAAATTGAAAAATTCTAAAAATCCAGAAAAATGAAAACATTATTTCTTATAATTATTTTGAATATTCAAAAAATTTAATAAAATTCAAGAAATTTAAATCTAAAAATTATTTTGAAAATTCTAAAAAATATTTAAAATTCAGAAAATTGAAAAATTAAAATCTGAAAATTATTTTCAAAAAACAAAATAACATATAAAATATATTTTAAAATCCATAAAATTCATTTAATTTCTAATTTTTTTATAAGAATTTAAAATCTGAAAATTATTTTTAGAAGCAACCTGAATAAATTTTAAAAAATAATTTTCAGATTTTAACTTTTTAATTAAAAAAATTGGATTTTAAATGAATTTTATGGATTTTTAAATATAATTTTATATGTTATTTTCTTTTTCAAAATAATTTTCAGATTTTACTTTTTCAATTTTCTGAATTTTAAATAATTTTTTAGAATTTTCAAAATAATTTTTAGATTTAAATTTCTTGATTTTTAATTATTATTTGGGCGCCACGTGTCGCCATCTTACTGGCCCTCTGGGCATGTGCTGGGCACATGGCCTATACATGCCGGATTATATAGCCGGAGGTTGCAAAGTGTAAAAAAATACATTATACAGGTTGCAATCGGAAAAAATAAATTGTTTAGGTTGTAAAGTTAAAAAATCTGCAAAGTTCAGGTTGCAAACTGTAATTGACCCTTTAATTAACTTTGTAAATTATATTTAGAGTAATTCTAAACACATCCATCATATTACTCTTTACATCCACCAATTTTAAATATATTCTTAAATCTTCTTTTTGCCCTTATAATTCTTATTTCAACCGCGTAATCTATAAAGATATTTTTTCTATTCATAGCCACAACAAAGAACAAAGTTTGCAGACCTCCGAACACGATAACCATAATTGTTCCTTGCGGAGATTTTCTTTGTTTGTATTAGATTTATTGAGAACTTTAAAAACTTCTATGATTTTATAAAGAAAACGTGGATTCCGAGTTTTGACGCATAGAGTTTGGAAAAGCGTCTGATTTTTAGAATCCCGACTCTCAACATAGTAGCCGTCTTTTTCAACCTTACGGAAGATAAGAAATAAATTTTGTTTTCTTCAATTGTATTTATAATAAATTTGTAGTTCAATTTTGTTTCTCGACGAAGTAGCATGCTTCAATCAGTAGTTTTTTCAATTTTGTTTCACTCTGATAATCACGTTTTCGACGGTGCTAAAGATTCCAAGCGAGACTTCCCTAGCAATTCGTCCGCATCTTTGACCCGTCAACAAGAAGCCTGCAGACTCAAACCCTACAAAGTGATGGTGCGGCTCTTCCATACCGTCTTCACGGCTTTTCAACTCGCATGATTCTTCTCGTGAGAGTGTTCTTCCTGCCAGTAATTTTTCAAATTATTATTTCATAATTCTCTTAGAGATGATTTTTTTAAAAATTTGTGGGAACCTGCTCATAGAGATGATTAATGTACCGTTAATAAAGAAGGGGTGAAAAGATGGTTGTGAAGAGTAAAAAAATAAGAAAAATAAAAGAAGTTGGTTGTGTTATTAATTTGAATATGCCAACCTAAAGATGGGTAACATAGGAAATTTCAATTATATATTTAAAATGGTAGTTGTGAATAGTATTAAGGTGACTGTATTTAGAATCATCCTTATATCTAATTGTTGGGCCAAAAAGCCTATTTGGTCCCGTTGCTTTTTACTTTTTCGCTTTTAGTACCATGATTTGTTACTTTTTCAATTTAGTCCCGTATATCTTATAATTGTCCAATTTAAGGCCAATTTTCACCGGAATTGTCACGTGTCGCTCACGTGACCCCCAAATTTGGGGAAATCCGGCGAGAGTAAATGACGTGGAATAAAACTGCTGAGTTGGTATATTTAGTAATATTAATTTAATTCAAAATATATTTATTATCCATGTCATCCAGGCCAAATCTTCCTGTCAATGTATCAGCAAGCAACTAACCCATTTCCCATTTCTGAAGAACCCTAAATCTTCCCGTCAATCTTCACAACTGCAGAAAGCTCATCCGCCAAAACGCTAACTTTGTGCTCCATATACACTTGAAATCGGCCATGTCACAGAATAGCGAAACCTCCATCCCTTTGATTAGGTGTCGTTGTGGGCTTTCTGCAGCAATTGTGACATCGTGGAAGGACGAAAACGTCGGTAGCCAATTTTATGGGTGTCAAAATTACCCGGTATGTTATCTTTCTTTGTTTCTTTTCAATGGGCAAATCTTTCTTAAGCTCTAATGCCCGATCTGAATTTGCAGAATAAGGGCTATTGCAAATTTTTTGGGTGGATTGACAATCCCCTTTGTGCTCGTAGTAGGGTAATTATTAGAGGCTTATTGAGGAGAACAAATGAATTGCGGGAAGAGAAGCAAAATATACTTATGGTTAATCAGAAACTCGAAGAGATTAACCGAATTTTGCAAATTGAAATTGAGAGGCTTGAGGAGGAGATCAAAATGCTACAAATAACAACAAATGGAACTGGATTTAG
>JAUEKW010034002.1:0-22827 GCA_032274785.1 Ajuga reptans
CGGTTCCAATATATCCAAAACCGGAACCGCCGGTTCGGAACCGGAACCGGCGGTTCGAACCGGATGAACACCTCTAAGTAGAGAACCGCCCGTTCCGGTTTGGAACCGGCCGGTTCCACAGTTTGTCTTTTTGTTTTAATTTTTTTTGAAAAAAAAAAGATAGAAAACTAAAATTTCAATACAAAGTCGAAATTAAGGTAATATATTAGGCAGTAAAACAAACTAAAAATAGATAAAATATTTGGGCGGGAAAAACTGGGAGTTACTACTTTTAGCCGTATTCAGTTTATTATTAAGTAAGATTAATAAGATGAAACATGCATGGACTTTTGAAATAAGACTCTAATTTTTGAACAATCTTTCTTTTTAAAAAATAAAAAAATAAAACACTTACTACTTTGGAACAAAGATCGAGTAGTGTCACTACCAGAAAAATGGTAAATTAGAGATGGAAAAAATTGTTTATGATTACACGATATTCCACCCTAAACTAATGCATTTGAGACGAAATGTTTGGTCCCTGAAATAAGTTGACTCGATGCTAGATGATTTTATAGTTGTATATAACTTTATTTTATTTGTGACATTTTCCATTGCTAGGTTGTAAGATCTATAATTTGTTATTCCTGTAATTGTGGATCTGATGAGTACTTACCATTATGATGGGACGTACTCAAAGCATGTATGTTGTATCCAATTTTGTAGCAAGCTATGTTTCTTGGGTCTTTGAAATTATTAATTGATCATATATAGGATTTCAGAAAAAAAATTATAGTGTGAACAATTGCCGATCAGAGATGCAATTTTCGAGTTTGAGAACCACCAATAAGAAATAGTTTCTTAAATTACTTATTTTACTCAACTTACAAAGTTTTCTTGGTCACAACTGTGCATCATATATAACAATAATGTTGGTTTAGTTGAATTTAAACTCAGGTCAGTAGACCATGTTATGAATTGTTCAAGTGGACTGACCCTATTCAATTGGAAAGGGACTTATTTTGGACATAATCATCCAACTAATTAATAATCTCCTCCTAGCTACTCTTCTTCCTTGCTCTCTTGACATATGGTAAAAATACAGAAGATTTCTGCAACATAGTGAAAACCGAAAAGATATGACATATATGTGACATTCCTCCACCGAGCATATATAACAGTTTAGTGGTAGATCTCCACATGTAATTTTTACCTGGACAAAGGAGTACAGTAACATTAAAGAATTGGACCGTGGTTTTATCCTGTCCGTATTCCGGAGACCAAATTCCATTGCAATTAACAAAGGTAACTATATTCCCTACGAATCTCAAACGGAGTGATTTTTGCTAAGGTGTACCTTATACTAGAAAATATTTATGCAAATGATTATTATATTATTTTTAAATTTTAAATTATATAACTTTTTATTTTTTGTCGACTTAGTCCATGTCAGTTTTACTCTTTATAATTTATAAAACCCATCAATATCCTGATGACATCAAAGTAATAATAAAATTTTATAAGGACATCAAAGTAATTTCTGTTGATAATTAACTTTGACTTTTCAAACATTACTCTTTTTATGAGAAATAAATAGTTTTGATACATGATTTTTTATGGGACGGAGGGAATATTATATTAAGTTAAACTGATAATATCATGGGTCGGCCACCAGTTGATATTTCTAATCATGGGCATGCAGATATGATGAAATTTGAACTGAAACTGGACATTGACAAGTTACCGAGCGAGGCAGACTATTTATCTTCATTTTGCCTTCAAATCTTATTTTAGGGATTTGATATATTTCTGAGATGTGGTTGTTGATATCGAAGAGCTTTGTTCAAAGTTGCAAGATGGTTCTTAATATTTGGTTATTCAATTGGGTCTTTCTATTGTGGTAATGTTTTTCTTTTATTTTCTTAACTAGTGTTCCTTTTCATTGTTTTCAATACAACGCCGTTGTAGACAATGAGGCTTTGGCCAATATATTTTTAATACATCTGTTTTTCCCTCAAAAAAAAAAAAATTTATGTTTGTTTTATATTTTAGTTAAGTATATTATACTGAGTTAATAATAATTATGTACATAAAGCATCGTTACAATAACTCGAAATAATGCACGGGCTTTAAGGAATCATTTTGTGATTGAGATCTATAATAAGCATCAGTAAATTTCAAATTCTATAAGTTACTGACTTCATAATAAAATTAAATAAGGATAAAAAACCAAAAACATATCTAGAATTTGATGATTTGGCACTTTGTTGTATCATTACGTTATAGTATTGTATTTGAATGTTGGCAATTTATTGTATGAATTATTACTTTGTTACAAAGTGCCTTCTGAAGTCAATCTCAACCATTGTTTAATATATATATGTTTGCTGCTGCGGACGGCTAAAATTTGCTCTAGATGATAATTTACAACAAAATAATACTTTATATAGTACACAAAAACATCCAACTACGATATAACCAAGTGTCAAATTACCCATCCTTATTACGGTGTTTTTGTTTTTGACCTTCTACATAATAAAACATAATCAACCAAATGAATTTTATACAAAACATATTTTATACAGAACTCAATGAGAATTTCTTATTTGGTATAAATTCAATTTATCAACAAAAAGGAAAAAAGAGATTTAATTTGTTACCAAATAGGGAAAAAATCAATACATTAATATTTCTAAACGGACCTATGTTCACGATATTTAATATAATACGGTTGAGAAAACCATCACATATGTTTTGGATTGTAACATTGATAAATTTTTTTTTTTTTTAAGAATATTGTTACCTTGAACCTGTAACATAAAAAGATATGATAATTATAAAAAAATGTAATGTGCCCGTGCATTACACGGGATCATTTACTAGTTATAATCATAATAATGTTAAAAAATGATTTAGAAAGGGGTGTATGTGTGCGCATTTGGACCTGGAAGAAGTAGAACAAGGAAACAGAGGCATTCGATTTTAGAGAGAGGGTGAATTAGAAACCCTAAATCTGTACTCTCTGTTCATAATTTGCCTGTGATGGCAACGCCACTATCTTTGTAATTCACCTATTCATACAATGATATAGAAGCTCTGTGTTATGCATCGTTTCATAATTTTTCTTAATATAGCATGATACTTTCTCCGTATTGGAATTTGTTTGCCATTTACGTGATGTGATCGCCCACAACTGATCGGAATCGGCACCATTTGGTCGGACCATTTTGCGCCATTGGTTTCCGTTGAATTTTCGGATCCGGCCCTACTAGCTTAGGGCTAATCTTATTTGTGTTTGGATCTCCTGCTGCTGCAAGTCGTCTCCTTGATTGATTTCTCCGATGGATGATTTGGATATGCTGGCCCGTGACTTCGGGTTTGGGCCCCGAGGAAAATCCGCCCCGATGAAATCTGCCCAGTCGGATCGCCTACCAATTGGCGAACCTTCGTTCAGCGACGTGTTTGGCGAGCCCGCCAAGTTCACACCGAGCTCAAATTTGGATGATAATTACAAGCACTCTTCAATGAGGGATTTGGATTATGATTCTATTTTCAATCCGACAGCAGCAAAGGAGGTCAAGAATACCAATAATAATAGTAGTAGTAAAACATTGTCTGGTGCCGTTTATGATAAGCCGGTATACGACGACGACATCTTTGATGGATTGCCGGGGTTGAAAAGCCAATCAGCGTCTTCGAAGGTTAGGTATGATAATGACGTGTTTGCTTCAGTGTCATCTCCACCCTCGAGTAAGAGTCGAAATCAGAACAATGATTTTGATGAGCTGTTGGGTAATTTGGGGCAGACTGAAAAGGTAGGGGAGAACTTAACAAGAGGTAGTGCAAAGAGCGGCTCGAGTTCAAAGGGGTTTGATGATTTGTTAGCTGGGTTTGGGAGTAGCACTTCTGCTGCTAGCAACAGGTAGTTATTGTTTGATTGGTGAAGATTTATTTATTTTTATTTATAGTTGTATTAACTGGTTATATTGATGGAGTAGTACCAGAAGCAGAAGTCTGCTTAATTGAAATGTTTCTAACTCGAATGAGGTTAGCCATATTGGTAAGGATGTAGATTGGCAGATGTACTAAAAGCAAATGATTGCAATGAAGTAATGCATTTTATCCATTTCTTTTGTTGGATCAGTTCTGATCTAATCTATAAATGTGGAAATGACTATGGGGAATTTTCACCTTTGTTGAACCTCGCTTGCCAGCTTAGCAATTTAGCACAACACTGATTGAGATTCGTGGCAGGAACAGCCTAGTCCTGTTAAATGTTTCTACTGGTTAGTCCAAAGGCTATAACTTTTGAAAGTTCTTGCTAGAGAGAGGGTTTCAATAGTGTTTCAACGAAGTTTGCTGTGGACAAAGTTGCTTGCACTGTAAAGATAATTTTACTAAAACTGTTTGGGAGCAAGTTGAGCATATATTAGGTGCACCGGAAAGCTATTCTTTGGTAAATTCTCAACATGTCGTAACTGCACAATTTTCTTGTTGAATACATAGATGTCTTTTTACTTTTAGAGGATTTTAGTTCTTCTTTATAAATGTGATATTATATTTTTTTTTCTTTTTCCAGTATTTACATTCCAACTGCTTCTTGAACTACGCAACCTGCATATGTTAACTGTCATAGTAACACATCTCGGTATGTAAATTGCAGTCTTACTTGAACGTAAACTAAAAATTGGTTGACATCTGATAATTCATACAGACATACTTTCTTGACACTATTTTGTCATCAGTCATCTATCGAGTGGATAATTTAGTATACCCAGTTGGTGTGATAAGCAAATTTTCAAAAAACAACATAGAAGTCTCCAAAAGGAGGAAGCCTTTTCATTCCACATTCCAATTAGAGGCGCATCATTATTTTATGACACAAAGGTAGTCCTCTTGGGAAAACTGTGGAGGAGAATACACTACACTTACCTCTTAAAAGGTCCCTTTTTGAAGTTAATAATCTACGCCACTTGCCATCTCTCTGTCTTAAGCTGTCACCCTCTGCTAAAATTGCTACATTGATTAGCCCCAAATTCACATGAATTGATTCTGTGTTTGACTTGGCCCTCAGTTTGTAAGTTATAAATTCAGTTAAGGAAACAGAACCTAACACATTATTAAAAAATAAAATAAAAAAATCATAAACTCAATTTTCAAAAGTACCCCTTGCCCAAGTTTCAATTGTTGTGTTCAATTGCAGAAGATATGAGTGGAAGACAGGCTTTTGTTTACTTATCTCTTTGTAAAATTGTAACATCTGAATCTGTAAAGATTTACTTTATTTTTATCAATCTTCACTAAGTTCTGATGGTAACCAACTGAGATTTTGAAGGAGAATAGATGCCTGGAATTCAGATAGAAAAAGATTGACTAGAAACTTCGATGTACTGATAATGTTATGGATCTCTAGAAGCAATTTCGACTGAGGGACTAAGTTCTAAAAGTCACTTGTATGCAGTCTCAGGGAACTGTCGGGTATTCAGTTGGCTGCTTTGTGTTGATATTGTAGCTTGGATTTGATCAATGAGCCTGTTAGGCTGTGCTTCGGAGAATGTAGACTTTAGCTTCTGATTTCAGCCGAATTATTATTGTATCCCTGTCCTTGTCACTTAATGGGTCGTCCCCAGGGTGATTAGATGTGCTTCAGGCATGTTCTTGTTCTGTACTAGAATAAGCTCCCAAACTAACTCTACTTAGGCAATATCTCCATCTTAAATAAAGGGACTGAAAATACACAAGATAAGAAAGTGGCTTCTACAATTTAGGTTCTAATTAGATGTTTGGTTGATAAATCAAAGCTTATTGTTGTCAAAATGACAGTAGCAGAATGAAATAGTGTATTTTCTTATCTTGTGTATTTCAGACCCTTTATTTGAATAGTTGATGATTTCTCCTAGGAGTGCTTTGCCACTTTTATTTGACAGATGTGTTTGGACGTGGGCACTTTGCTCTTACGTAATTTGCATAAGAAAAGCCAATCTGGGGACAGAATAATGGTGTTTTAGGCTTGCATGACCGATAATTTGTATCATCTATTATCATAAATTCAAACGAAAACATAATTCTTTCTCAATAACTATATTATTCCTTTTCTAGTGTGTTTTTCGATCAAAATGTAGATAACTAAAAACTGGCATTTTTTTTGTTTTAATATTTCGGAACAGACCTATAAAAGAGTCGGATTGGGGCTCCGCACCAGTTGGTGGTTCAAAGCATGGGAGTGTTCTTGATGATCCTTTTGAAGTTCCAGCTTCATCTTCAACCCAGGGATTTTCATCAGCTGGTGTATTTACTGATCCACTCGAGGAGATCACTAAGCATAGTACATCCAGGAGTGCAAGGGCTGAAGCTTCAACATATGATGGCAGAGGATTCAATGACTTGGATCCTCTTGATGATCTTGGAAAACCCGTCCGTTCCTTCTCCCCTGGGAGGGATAAAAGAGGGAAGGATAGGAGTCCTTCAGGATCTGGTTCACCCCCATCTGCCACAACACGAGAACCAAAGGGGAGCTCTTCTTTCAGATATTCTGAAAGCAAAATAGAGAAGGAAATTCCTTTAGACAATTTTCACGAACCTCCCTTATTTGATGTGCCCAATGTTTCTACGCATTTTCAGAAGTCTTTTGAACAAACTGCTGCTTCTCCTCAACAAGTTGATATGTCTCCAACATCATCAGGAATTGGACATCCCTTTGATGATGTATGGTTAACTGTATCAGAGATTCCTCTTTTCACACAACCTACTGCTGCTCCACCCCCCGCTCGACCTCCGCCACCCATACCTCGTCAATCTTCACGGGCAGAAACAGGTTCCTTTTCTTCAAGTTCAAGAGAGAAAAGTGATGAATTTTCTTCACCTTCAAATCATAGTCCACATTTCCAAAGTCCTAAGTCGGCACGGCCTGTGGGCAAGGGCCCTCAAGTTTCACGGTTTGGTGAAATTGAGGATTTTGCCATGGGCAGGTCTCAAAACAGCGTTGATGAAAGTACCAATCTGCAGTCTAATGAAGATACCAATGCGTTCTCCGCTGCTGCTGCATCTGCTGCTGCTATGCAGGAGGCTATGGAGAAAGCTGAGGCTAGATTCAGACATGCTAAGGAGGTACGTGAAAGAAAATATGCCAAGGCCACTAAACATAAGGAATCTGTGCAGCTGGAAAAGGATGAGCAAGACAATCAAGAGAGAGGATTCAGGGAAACTGAGGAGATATTAGAGCATGAAAGGAATCAAAAGGAAGAGGAAGAGATAGAGCAGAGGAGAGTTCAGAGGGAGAGGGACAGATCAAGGGATATTGAAAGAGACAAGGGTAGACAAGCTGTTGAAAGGGCTAATAGGGAAGCACGTGAAAGGGCATCTATTCAGGCACGTGATAGAGCAGCTGCTGAATCTCGCTTAAAAACTGAAAGAGCTTCAGTTGAGAAGGCAAGTGCTGAAGCTCGAGAACGTGCTCAAAGAGTAGCAGTGCAGAGGGCACAAGCTGAGGCCCGTGAAAGAGCTGCTGCAGAAGCTAAGGAGAGAGCAGAAAAGGCTGCAGCTGCAGAAGCTAGGGAGAAAGAGTTGAGGGATAAAGCTTCTGTTACGAGGGCTGAAGAAGCAAGGCGTCGAGCTGAACGAGCTGCTGTTGAAAGGGCGTCAGCAGAGGCTCGCGAGAGAGCTGCAGCAGCATCACGAGAGAGGGCGGCGGCAGCCACTGCTACAAAGACAAAACAACAAAAGGAAGAAGATGATCTGGAATCTTTTTTCAACGGACGAGCAAGCAGTGCACCAAAGGGACGAACAAGTTCAACTGTAAGTTCTAGTATCATGAGCCTTATATATGAGATTTTGTCATTCAGTGTTGTACTTATATAATTTTTGTTTATTTTCAGAATCCCTTTTCCGATCAGCAATTCCAGAACAAGGGAGAATCTGAAGCTGGAAGGAGAGCATCATCATCTACTGGAGCATCTTCCAATATGAAGAAGGCTTCTTCAACTACTAATATTGTTGATGATCTATCTTCTATTTTTGGAGGTATGTGCACCTTGTGATTGTTGTGAACACTCACGTCGTTTAGCATCAGTATCTTGCTCACTGCTGTTCTTCTCTTCGAATAATCACAAAGCAGCTCCATCAGCTGGAGAATTTCCAGACGTTGAAGGGGAAACTGAAGAAAGAAGAAGAGCCAGGCTGGAGCGCCACCAGCGCACTCAGGAGCGGGCTGTATGTTTTGCTTACTCGTCTTTTAACTGGTTTCTAGGAGCTACTATAATTTTTTAATTTTATTTTTTCATCTTCAACATGTACCCTCTTCTTTTTATCATTAAAATTTTGGTTCCATATGCCCAGGCCAAAGCAGTGGCTGAGAAGAATCAGCGGGACCTTCAAACTCAAAGGGAGCAAGAAGAAAGACATGTAAGTTTTCTTGGAGAAAGTAGATACCTCTATTGACTTTGTATTTGTCTAGCTATGGCATTTTTGAGATAACTCACTTCTCTCAACTTGTGTACAACCGAACTGTGTTTATATATATTGTGGTTTAATCTTCTATGATGGTAATTTTGTTTTGTTTTGTTTATATTTGCTGCTCAAATATGCACAGATTACGAGTTGTGAGATTTCCTTTGATCTATTTTTAGCTGATAGTAAATGAAAATAATTCATAATATATTTATAATAAAATAAACGGTTAATTATCTTCAGGCAAAGTTTACATGATTAGATTGACAGTGACAGCTTCTGGCAGTGTTCTTTCACTTACAGATTCACTGTTCTAATTTTTTTCGGCTAGGGAAAAGAAAACTTTAAATCACTTAAAAAATGTATTATTGCCAATTTTACCTATCAATCATTCCCCCTACTAGAACCTCCTGCCAGCAACCTTCTCATAACCCACCAGTGCCGCCCTGCTGCTTTCTTCTCCACCCACCCAATACACAAACATGTGTATGTGTGTGTATTTATCACAGTGCTTTATTTGGCCAATAATTCTTATTTTATTTTATTTTAAAGTTCATAGTTGGCTTTACATTTTAGTTTAATATACTCCCTCAGTCTCACAAAGATAGTCCTCTTCACACAGATTAAAAATTTTCTTTAATACATGAGGAAGTTCATGTTATACCCTTATTTTAATATGTTGAGTTAAAAGGATGTTAACTATAAATTATAACTTCAATGAATTATTTAGTAGGGGTATATTAGGAAAACAAGCATTTAACACACCCCTAATATAGAAAGGGAACTATCTTTTTTAGACATCTGAAAAAGAAAAATGGTAGGGGAGGCGATATGGGTTGGGTCCATGTTGATGGCATAGCCTCGGGCGCGCCTCCCATGCTTTGAGAGGTTCTGCGCCTTTGCATAGAAGAGGCGGTGCAGTTACTTAGGTGCGCCTCTTGCGCCTCCTCTTATGTGAGGCGTGCCTCTTGTCCCCTGCTTTCACTTCAGTTATTAAACATGCGTATTGTTATTTTCTTAAAATAATAAGTACTTTTACTTAATTCCTGACCAACGGTCATATATGTTTAATCAAACAACTTTGGGAAAGTTTAGGGTTTGAGAAACAAGTCAAAGAAATGATAGAGAGGCTGGGCTCTGTTTTTTCTGCACCCGGACCACCGGCATTCTCCAGCAACTGAATCTTTCAGATACAATTAAGAAGTGATAAAACAGAGCCCAGCCCATACTTGGTTTTGCATCAACTTTTCCGTATATTTTGATTTTTTTTATAATTGTATCTTAATAAATGCAAACAATTTTTTTTTAAATGGGTCAAACGAGTTATGACAGGTTGACTCGCATTTGACCCATTTTTCTAGCGTGTGTCACGGGTTGGACCCATTTAAACCATGAACCCATTATACCTCGACATAAACCCGCTTAAAGCGGGTTGGTTCGTGTCAGGTTGATGTGTTGGGTCGAAAATTGAGACATTTTCCCCTAGAAAATGGGACTATCTTTGTGAGACGGAGAGAGTAATATCTAAGACATCGTCTATTCAATGCTGAGGCCTTTTCTCTACGTCATCAGGTGACAGGACAAGCTCTGTTTAATTGTTCTTGTTGTTGAATGTTGAGTATGATTTATTCAACTTCAGTATGATGGTTTTACACAAAATCATGGTTTCAGTTTATATTGTTTCGCCAATTAGAATCCTCATCCATATGTTTATTCCTTAAATGGAATATCTCACAAACTTTAAGAACATTACAGATAACTAGTTAGTTTTGGTTTAAGCCTGATGGATCTTATTGTCATTGGTATGCTTTAGTAGATATATGCAAGTATTTATATATGACATATTGCATTTCATGAGTGTGACCTTCATCTTGTCTGGTTACAGAGGATTGCTGAGACATTAGATCTTGAAATCAAGCGATGGGCTGCTGGGAAAGAAGGAAATCTGCGAGCGTTGCTGTCAACTTTGCAATATGTATGTTCGTATTACTTTATGCCATTGTGGCATTGCATGCTATTAAATTTTGGCTACACTAGTTACAGATTTCTGGGTATGGTTTTTTCACTTCCACACCAGTGTTCGAAAATTCAGCATGCCCCATTATCTTTCTGTTTGAACTGAAGTTGCTAATCGGTGTTCCCTGAGTGAACAGGTGCTCTGGGCTGAATGCGGTTGGCAGCCTGTTTCTTTGACAGATTTAATCATGGGTGCCTCTGTCAAAAAAGCTTATAGAAAAGCTACCCTTTGCATTCATCCCGACAAGGTGCAGCAGAAAGGAGCCAATCTCCAACAAAAGTACATCGCTGAAAAGGTCTTTGACCTGCTTAAGGTATTATTATCTTGGTTTTTTGGAATTTTCTTTTTTCCTCCCTTTCTCTCCCTAAAATTGTATGTTTTGTCATTGTATTAATATCTTCCCAGGTTACTCCTAATGTGAAATTAATATTGATTCTGATATGTCAAAATAGGAGGCCTGGAATAAATTTAACTCGGAGGAGCTCTTCTAAACGCTGTCAATTCCTCTCTTTGAGCTGTACTCATACTTCACCATTAGATTGGTGCAACATATGACTGGTCTCTGAACATATGCAAGATAGCGACGCAGATATGCTTTGGTGCATATTTTGGGTAATGCAAAGTGTGGATTATGAAAAGAGACCTCTCTGCTGGTAATGTTTGTACATGTAAGCCGACGGTATATTTGATATCAAAGCCAGATATACAAGTGAAGCGAACCTAAAAGATTACCTCGTATAGAAAAGAATGGTTTTAATATATTTTGCTATACTATACAACAGTTTGTCACCCTTGTGAATGTATTTTTTGCCCAGTTCGGTCCTTCCTTTTCTACCTTTTATCGGTTACCCATTTATCTCCTTGGGTGAATCTGCTGTGATCGAAACATGCCGTGTAACGTGTAGAGTTGAGATATATATGTCTCGGAACCTACTCTTGTTTAATTCAGAAGTTATATTTTGGTTTCCATTGGAAGAGGCTTGTTTCATTTTTTATGATTTTGTTGCATCTCCTCCGTTCATCTTGTTCTGGGTATTGTTACAGTAGTTAGAAATGGCAATTTGTCCTGTTAATGTTGACTGGGTAGTATCAGAATCATCAGCTCCTGTTTTTTTTTCTTCCTTTTATTTATTTATTTATTCTGTAGAGGTTACCATGTAAAGCATTCTTTTTTAATTTCTGTTCTGAGAAAACTACACAGCAATCTCACTACTACAATGTTCCTTTTCAATATATATAGGGTTAATTACGTAAAAAAAAAAATCTAGAACTGTTAGTCAATTATTATTTGCAATATGATATTTTAACTGTAATATAAAAATACACTACATTTATAATTTTTTAATTTAATGTGCCCGAACAAGTTTTTGGTTCCAATTGCTGACGTGGAGTCCGAATTTGGGATTTTAACCCGTGCAATTGCATACGTCTGGTGCGAATTCTTCTAATTCCTATTTAAATGAAAAATAAATTATTTTATCATGAAACCTAATCATTATACATTATCATTTTTATTTAAGGTTTACAAATATTATATCATTACACGTCTGTAGCTGGAATAACTAAAATTCAGATTTTTTGCTCCCCGTCAGCAATTTGAGCAAAAAATCTACTCTGGTGCATTGAATTGAAAAAATCATAAAGGCTATGTTTGAAAATGCATATTGTAAATTATAATTGATCGAGAGATTATGAATTTTCACGTATTAACCTATATATATATATATATATATATATTATTTTTAACTAATCTAATCTAAGAACAAAGAAAATCCTCCCATTTTTCCAAAGGTGACTCGAACCGAGAACTAATGGTCTAGGTAGTGGATGCTCTTGCCACTTGAGCTAAGCGATTTCGTCATATATATATATATACAGACCCCGAATATTATTTTATTTTATTTAGAGGAAATGTATTTGGCATTCTTCTCTTTGCGATATTTTATGTAAACCATTCGAACTACCACAAGAAATTATACAATTCTTGACGAAATCCAATGCTCATAGGTAGAATCACAACAAGACTTGGTCTAAAATATTCCGAAAAGAAAAAATTGAAATCACTGAGAATCAAACAGACCCAAAATTAAACAGGCAACAACACAAAAGTTAAATTCACTGATTTTTCATTCATAATATAAAGCATTATGGTAAAACTTTTAGATATTAGATGGAAAAAAAGACCTACCTTAGTAAATTTAAATCAACAAAAGCTTCAAAACCAAACACAAACTAGACCTAATCTCTCACCATATCATCATCTATACCAAGCTCTATTGCAGAACTTTCCGACTAGAAACTCCAACTAAGCACTAGGCCCTAGTCTATTGTCCAGCTGGCGCCTAACGAAGTTTACTATATTGATATCAAGATTAGCAAACTTATCAACTAGAAACGAATAATGACACCCACCATCACTCGCGGGACCATCGTTCGCACACAGAGACAGCTCCTCCAAATCTCTCAAGCACACTTGATAATCTGAGTTTTCCTCCTCGGTATCTCTACCATTCTCCGACTTCTCCTTGTTGTAGATCTTTTTAATTAGTATAACATGTGGGACATCAAGAGATTTGTAATTGTCCAAATCCGTGCCATTAAGGTTGGCACGATATAAGTCATAACCGAGGGCGTGATCACCGGGAGCTAGAACATGTCCCAAATGTGTCGTCACACTAAAGACCGTCCCAGAATCGGACACACGAGCAACTCGAGCATGAGCTAAAGCGTAATAACCAAAATTGTCTTGAGAAGAAACCATATCCACATCTAACACTACGTATTTCACAAGCTGATTGCTTGACAGCAAGGCCTTAAAGGGCGACGCCCAGTACTGATTCCTGGTGAGGAAGCATTTCTTTAGAGTGAACGGATCGAATAAATATATGTTGTGGCTCACTTTGTTGCATATCACCAATGGCCCTAGCTCCCCTAAACTAGCAGCAACTGCAGGTGGAAGACAGATCAAATCCTCGCGACAAATAGGACTTATTTCAACAGAGTACGAACACCTGAAGCGTGCATTGCTGCTATTAGGACCACGAGACACGAGTTGCTCGCCCTCACCGACACAAACTGGAGACACATTACGCAAGAATTGAACAAAGTTGTCGGCGTGACTTCTACTGTCGAAGAAGAAATCAATGCCCCCCTGTTCGACCGGCTTAATCCAGACGGCATGTTTATCAGCACCGTGCTTTTTAACAAGCTGCTCCAGAGACAATAAAGTTCCTTCGTGCGAAACATGCTGTCGTAGCTGCACCACAGCCTCCCACTGATCAGGATTCGCCTCGAACCTCAAACAAGAGTCGCACATCTGCCCTCGCAGCTCATATTCAACAACATGAGCTTGTTCAAGTAATGCTCCTTTGACAACCTCTTTTTGGACCCTCACCCTTAATTTAACCCTGTTCAAGTTGGATTCGGTCCAAAGAAATCTTGGTTCGACTAAACGAACATCAGTCGAGCCCTTCAACAGTTTAAGACAGAGCCCGATGAGACCTCTAGATTCGAGATGCAGAGGAGTCCATGTACTCGGTCGCTGCAAATAGTTATCGCAGTTGGTACAATGGATGATAGTATCATACTTCGTGAGCCCTTCCGTTATGTCGTACTCGGTTCGCAGGCAGTTGGTGCACATGTTTGCTGCGTTTGGTTGCATCCGAATACCACATTTACAGCATAACACACTGCCAGGCGTGTCCATGTCTACATAACCAAGGATACTCAGTATTAAGTAAAGATTATACTGTGTCAAAGATTGTATATAACAACTTATAATGTGAGATAATGTTCAAACAAAATCAATTGCTTATATGTCCACAAGAGAGAAAACAATCTAGATTATAGATACAGATCATTTATAGTTGCATACTTCTCGAATTTCAACAACTTTGATAACTATCCAAAAAAGTCTACCCCTAAATAAAAAATCCTAACTTCGTCCCTGTACTTATTAGGGAGTATGGAAAAACAATACTCCACTTTCATTACCAGAAAATGGTGGTGAATAGCCATCAGAGCTTTCTCAACAATTTAACTAAATGAGAATGATAATCGACCACATGTTAATGTGTCAATATCAGATTCCACGTGAATTAGTTTCTTATCTAAATTTAGGGATGTGCTAAAAGACAAGATCACATTCCAGAAGAACTCGGTGTGTTTGTTTAAGGTTGGGTGCAGCCCGTTGAGGGTTGGCACCGTGTGTTTGTTTAAGGAGACTTGTGCCTAATACTTTCTCAATCTAGGTTGAAAGCAGACTACTGCATTCGTCTCTCTCTGCTTCCTACACTAACAAGAAACGTAACGGTTTACTTTCTCTAACTTTATTTACTTCAGCCAACACTTCATCAGCACCCCGCCATAACCATCTAATTTAAAATTCGGGATGTGATTTTAGCACATCACGAGTGGACACATGCTAACATGTGCACATAATGACAAACCCTAATTTATTGAGAGAAACCTAAAACTAACCGACACGAGCACGATCAACCCGATTCTGATTGTATCAACCCAAAATCGATAATTTACGTTAAAATGTAATTTTTTTATTTCAAATAGCTTTTGTTATATAACCCGAATCGAAACAAAACCAACCGATAATCCAAATTGGCACCCCTATACGCTGGACAGTGGATGATCTAAAACAAACACATAAGAATCAAAACGAGAGGCCCGTAAATTTACAATTCAGCCTCAGATACACGAAATTTGGCCGGAATTATGTACCACAACTGATTAGCAATAAAAACAAATTTGTTAAAAGGTGTTGCTTAACAATCTGTAGTAATAGACAATCAAATCAAAGTAAAAGAAAACGTAAATAAACGAAAGGCAAGAGCTCACTGTCTTCTTCCCAACTGGCTCCACAGGGTTTTTCTGATCAAACTTTAATTCTAGGTCTCTTTATATAGCCAATTACCGGGGGGGGGGGGGGGCACCAAAAAAAATTAAGAAAAAAACTATTTAAATATACACTAATGTTTGGACAAGGGTGAACAAATCCGAAGGAGGATCTGCTCATTTAAAAGATATGTTTATATTGGAGTTGGGTAGGGTGTGGTGTGTGTGTAAAGTAAATATCAAATCAACATGTTGGTGAATAAGTATTTATATTATTATATTGTGAGAATTGATATGTATTGATTAAAAGGTTGTTGATATTGATGAGTTTATATTATTATATTGTAAAAAGTTGTATGAATAATGATTTATTGATTAGGTAATGATTAAAAATGTAGTTTGAATTTGTGCAGGAAGATAGTGTTTTGGATAAGGATGTGCTACATCGGAGCATTTCCCTCTACATCCTAGTCCAAACATCTCCTTATGCTTACGATTCAATCCGATTACAAATTTAATTATCAAATCATAATTTATACTCTACCAATTAATTAGTTATATGTAAGACGATATTGAGATAACTGCGATTTTTCTCTCTTGGGTAGAGAATAGAATATGTATATTCTTTCTATCCAAATTCCCTAATTATTATAGTGCAATGTCTTAAGACTCTCGGCCTATATTAGTCACCAGAGGAACCTAATTAAAATAAGCTCTAATAAATTAATTATGGCGACAGCTAATGTCACTGCAAAATATTCTAAATACACCATAATTTTATATGTGACGAAAATAATCTTGAGCCAAATGACTAAGTTATCCCTTTTAATTAATAGAAGAACTAAAAACACCACAAAAATATTAGAAGGGAAGAAAAAAGAGGAGGATAACAAAAAAAAAGTGCTTAACTAGAACTGCCAACCAGTTTGCAAAGAGTCACATACCCCTTTTCTCAACAAACAAATAAAAAAAGTCGCATACCCCAACTCTTGAATGAATTGATATAATAAAAAGGTATTTGTTATATGTACATTGCTCAAGTACCTATGTGAAGCAAGAAAACAAAATTGTTACAGTATCAAGAAAAGGGTAGCTCATCAGCTCAGAGCCACAGCTAACGCAACTAGATTTACTTTGTCATCTGATCAAACCAATTGCGACGAGACAGACTACAGTACGATGTCAAACGTCTTGCAGCCTTGACACTTAATGTAGAGTGCAGTTAGTTCGAATTTTGTCTCAACACAGAACTCAGGTCTCAACTTGCATCCCCTATCAAGATGCTCCATATGAGCTTCACCCAGCCTCAACCGTAAAAAGTTCAAATCAACCTAGATCAAAAAGATAATTAAAGTTAGAACCAAAAAAACGATATAGTTTTGATCTGTGATTCGTAAATGTAGAAAAACGAATAACCATGGAGTTGCATCGAGAAATGGTACAACAACTACAAAGCCTATGCCCACTATAGCAAGAATGTTCATACTTCCACTGTTCGACTCCAAATTCCAAACTCTTAACCCTCCCTCCACAATTCTATGAATACCCTCACCAGTACCTACATCTTTCGTTTTTCCTGATGGATAGAAAAAGAGCATGCAGTATAATAATTCAAGCATATCTCGAGATGCAAATCAACCAAATGCATTACAAGATCTAGTCCAGTTGCTAATTTTGTTATCTGCTGCGGAGAAAATTTTGCGTGTATTGATATTTCCCCATAATTTTAAGCTAGCTATCAGTCTGCTAGAGAAAATGTACAGTTTAGGAGTGAAGAGAGAGGGAGGACCTCAAGGTCTCTTTTTAGTTTGAGTTTGCACAGGCTGCAATAAATATGATGGATATTTTCCTGTAACTTTCCCTTTATGCAGATAGGGCACCAAACCTTATCTCCGACCTACATGAGAAAATAAAGATCATTTAGTAGTTTTATTTTCTCCGCACTTGCTATGAAACTATGGAAATCACATCTTCTGGTGATATACTACTCAAGCTTAAATGTACAAGGGTTTTACAACTAAGCACAAATGACAAACCCCAATGCGATAGGAACAGTCGCACGCCCTCTTAGCAGCACAAAACTTCTCTCATTCTAGGTTGGTGCATAACCATCCTAGAGAACCTCAAACAAGTAATTACCTTCCCCATCATGCATTTATTTTCTCTAAGGGACGCCCATATATGCTCCATTTCATTAAATTGACTTTTTTCTAGAATATCAATTCTATCAAATCCTTTAACGGTGCGCAATAATGTAGTATAATTGCTATTACGTATCATGGCTTTTTAAACTTCTATCCGAACTACCACAATGACACAGTTAGCATGTTCACCTTCCCTGCTACCTGATTTAT
This sequence comes from Ajuga reptans, assembly GCA_032274785.1. NCBI lineage: Eukaryota > Viridiplantae > Streptophyta > Magnoliopsida > Lamiales > Lamiaceae > Ajuga > Ajuga reptans. Next base: position 17,644 of record JAUEKW010034002.1, read on the forward strand.
CCCAATTAGAACTTATAATCATTATCAGATACAAATTATAGGGCCTTTGACATCCAAAGGATATAACAGAATGTACAGCATCAGACCATTTCAGCAGTTGCGAGCATAGGTTCATAGAATATGATGTGTGGGGGCTGATAAAACAGAAATATTCCAGGGAGCCACCACAAAAAGAATAAATATATACATATATATATATATATATGTGGGAGGAGGATGGTGCAGAGACTCAGTGGAAGATGTTTCGACAGTTGGTCCAAAAAGGCTGCTACTAAAGTGCAGATTCCACCATAAATAGCTGCAATTTAAAGAGCCCCTTACTGAGCTCCACTTATATTAGGACAAAACGTGATAAATAGAATACCTTGTTTTGGAAACAGAGGTAGCTGTAAAACTGTCCTAAAATCCACTTTGAGTCAACCACCACTCATTTGAGTAACAATTTCATGTAGAATGATGAAGCACGTACTTAGTGCATATGGCATTTTGTAAATGTAAGGCAAAAGATTAACTTTCACAAATATTCTCCTAAAATCTGTAACAATATATTGTAGTCCAAAAATTCATAAGGGATAAAATAACACCACTAGTGGACAGTGGATTGAGTTTCAGAAAAGCAGAGCCAAATACATGAGTGGGTGCATGTATATAACCTTGGATTGAATGGACTCATTCTCCAGACACACAATCAAAGAATTGGCTGTTGATTAGAAGCTGAACAAGCAAAAGGAGACTAAATTTCACTCACATCATACCTGATCGCTATTAAGTTGCATGTGATCAAACACCATACGAGCCAAGTATTCGTCTTCTTCATCCTCCCATGTTGTGATAAAATTTTCAGGCTCTGCAAAGAAGCAAATCTAAGATGTAAAGGACAACCCACGCATACCATTAAAGAGGGAATAAATCTACAGAAAGCATTTATGATTGCAATCTTCAGAGGTTTTTGTTAATCATGGTGAACAATCACAAAAGCCATCAATCTAATGTGGCAGACGAGCTATAGAGCTGATTTAAATGAGGGGACATGTAATAGATTTTAAGTTTTTAAACTAATGATGGTAAGACCTCATATGGAGTTCCTATAATTCACAGCCATTCATCATTTCAAAACAGTAAATATATAATTATGAAAAACTTTAAGCTGCCCTGAGTTTCAAGCACTGGTATAGAACTTAATCTGCCGATAATATTTTAAAGAGTTCGATGTGGAAGTGTAAAACAACTAATTTGACTTGAAAGTATTTTGCTTCATATATGATATCACAAATTAAGACCTTGTAAGAATATTTTGGCTTTGTGGGTTCTGTTCTGACTCTGTTTACCATAAATCCCTTTTTAAAGTCGGTTATTGTAAGCAACAAAATTCTTGACACTTAAAAAGATAAAACAGAGAAAAAGAACAAAAAAGAAAACAAGAGAGAGAGAGAGAGAGAGATGTCCATGTCCTTATGATCACAAGCAAATATTCAGTGTATTAACCTTGTCTGCTTTCATCTCTCCCAAGATCTTCATAAAATATTCTTTGCATCTCTAATAATATCTCTTCGCAGTCACCTTGATAAGCTGTGTGAAGACCATCATATTCCCAAATCATGTCATCAGTAGTAATGGAATCTACTGTAGCTTCACTTACATATGATGTTTTCTTAATTTTCTTTAGTTCATCAGAAACTATTTCCTGGAGGGTTGAGCTGATGAAATCCTGCAATCGCAATCTTAAATCAGGTCAAAATAATGAAGAAGAGCTAACATAAAACAATTAGCCAGAAACGAATACAACTAAATCTGGCATTCGAACTTTGGCAACAAGGTTCCTCAAAACGGTTCTCTTCAAAAGGGATAAAACGCAGGAGTTCACGTCCCCACTCCACCCCAATTCGTTCCTAGTCTCAATCCCATCTTTTGGTACTTTTATCACATCCAGGTTGATATAATTTCTATATTAAAAAAGGTGAATGAAAAGGGCTAGCACATCTATGACACCTTGGTTGGAGATTTCCTCAGTCTATACTAGGGTCCAAGATAATTAACCTGCCAGGCATGCGCTAACTTCTTATTGGTTGCTATGTTCCGGAGGTGGAAGCACTATGGTCCTATACACCATTGTATTGTTGGAAAGGTGGCTTCCAGCTCTACCTCTTTCAATTCTTTAATAACAAAAGCCAATTATCCCAGCTTCTCCTATTCCAGAGCTTTAATCACCAGTCATCCCCACTCTTGAAGAGGGTTCACAACACAAGGTTATCACGAATGCCATTGATACTTACCACATACTTAAGAGTTACTAATCCGTGCAATGACAAAGCATTATCGTGAGTTATGCTATAGACCAGAAATCATAAGGATGGTATGTTTCCTCTTCCATCTTACCAAACATATCTAAGTAGTGTCTTTAAATTTTATGCAGAAGCAAAATTACAAACCGTCTCTTCACTCGACACTTATCAATTTTCAGCAGCAATAGCATGGTTGTACAGTGAGAAATAGAAACTATTCAAACTGATTTTATCTTCGAACTTTTATGCATAATATTCACATCAATATATCATTACTCCACCTCATCACAATCAAATCTAGTAATAGTTCGAGGGGCTCGTCACAGTCCCACACATTGAAGCGTATCACACATGAAGGAGAGACCCTTAGCCACCCAGTGAGCTTCCATCCTAAAACCAATTGATAATAGGAGGAGTGGCTCACTAGGCTTATAAGGTGGTCTACATTCTTCCAGTTTATCAATATGGGACAACTCTCATGTGAACTCTTCAATCAATTCAATCAATATTTCAACAAGTGAGCTTAGCATTACCACGTCTTGAAGTCAAGCATCTAAAAACATATTGAAAATATTCCAAACGTAATTTCATCTAAGTACTTGTCAGCGAAACCATTGGCATAAATCAATGTACACACACTATAATAGAAATGTACACTATAATAGAAAAAAACAATTACATATCTCCATTTGCTTCCCCAAATGAGTATAAACCACACTTCTTGCAGGCAGAACGAAATTACTAAAATAAACACCAAAATATCCGGAAAAAAAAAACAGAAAAATAGAGATATTGGACCTTGTTTTCTGAAGACGGGACCTTAGCCGCAGCCTCGGGTAATCTCAATTTCCAAAGCAAACGAGTCCGGTCCTCGCGAACTCTTTTGAAGCAATTCTCCCGAAGCTACATTCATTAGCACAACCAAAATCTCTACACATAAATAAAGAAAACAAACAATATGTGCGGCTAAATTTATATTATGAATCATTACCTTGTGTTTCCAATTAGCGTAATTACTGAAAGAAGGAGGGGTTTTCAGAGATGGCCGGCAAGTTTCAATTGCTTTCTCCTCATCTCCCACCATTTCTCTCTCTGTCTCTCGCTCCGGTTAAAATGTGTACGCGGGGTTCAATTTTTGTATGATGGGGGAGAAATGAAATGACACGGTACAAGTCTTGTATGCGTGCTAATATTTACATTTTACACTGATGACCGACTAATTTTGCAGTTTAGCCCTTGTAAATTAAAAAAAAAAAATGGACTCGTAAAAATTATGTACTAAAATAAAATTTTCAATGCCAGAGATTCACAAAATAAATTTCATTTAGATAAAGAAGTACAAAAATTATCCTACAATAATGTTCTTCAAATAAATTGATATTATTTATCTGAAAATTTTGTTGGAAAAATGCCCAGTTTGTGCAGCCCGGTTCGGGGCAAAATTCGAGTGGGACCCGATTACGAAACGTAGAAGTTTAATGTAGTATCATGTTCTCCTCCGAGAGAGGTTCGAGACGGTATGTCGTTTGCCCAAAACGATTATTGGGTGAATGAGATATTTAAGGTTAAAGTGAGGCTTTGGAATAGTGTTTTTGAACTTTGTCCCACATTGGAAAATGGGAGCAAAGTTGGCTTGTATAAATATTTTTTTTTTTTTTTGAGAGGTTATCCCTTCTAAGGGTTGTATGAATGACTAGCATAGAGGTTCTCTCTAGCACACCCAGGCGCATGGGGGGTGCAAATTGAGGGCCAATTCGAGCCTCAGACCAAGGGACTTGTGTGTGAGCGCGAACTGCATACATGAATGTTGGACCCGTTCAAGGCGGCCCGCGCAAGCCAATTTTTGCTATTTTATTTTTCCAATTCTGCATGGCTTTTCAGCTTCATGTCTTCTCATATTCTTCACTTTTTTTGTGTGGCTTTAGTAGCCATTATTTTTGTAACTTAAGAAGTTAGTGGCCTTAATTTATGAAGTTGTGGGTTCACCAACAACCATATTGAGCCTATAAAAGTGACTTTCCTAGTGCAGTCGAAAATACACTGAATTTGGAAAAGACACAGAAATTTTTCCAGCAATTTGCTTTATTCTCCAGCTTGATATTTGTCAATATCTTCCTTGGCCCTCTTGTCTTGGTGGTGCTTATCGAGCACAAGTTCAGTTCGCCGTAGTAGTAATTTTGTACTAGGATCTTTACTACCAAACCGTTGTATCCTGGGAAACTGACGTCCAGTGTTTCTCCTACACTGTGAGGAGAGGACGAATTAGTTTTAAGGAAACTGTGCTTTACAGGCCTCGATTTTATTCTGTTTGGTGTTTTTCCATCTCCATCAAATCCCATTTTCTTGCCAACAATCTTAAAACTAATCTCGTTTTGATGGCTTTGAACAACACCACTAATAATGCCAATGCCGCCCTCGTTGTTGCCACTGGTAAAAATATGTTTCCATATAATGTCTTTGCTTTTCCAAAAGGTAAAATAAAACAAAATAAATTAAATACTTTTATTCGTTCAAAACACCAAGACACCAACTTAATCCTACAAAATAAAAATAAATGCTGTCAATAATTACTTTCTCAATCCGAAAACATTGTCATAACTCAGAAGATTTGTTGAATTAACCTACTCAATTAATATATAACTTGTTCATGAAATTAAATAATTTATTTTAGATAATATATTGATAACTTAAATTTCAAAACATGACTCACTTTCTGATGAAAAAATAAGAACTCTCATTTAAAGATAGGGGTGACTCTTAGGGGGTGTTTGCAAACACTTTTAAGGACTTAAATTCACTTTTTTAAATGTTTGTAAACACTTAGGGTGTGTTTGGTATGGGCTGAGCCAACCAAAATTGGTTGGCCCAGCCCGTGTTGTGTTCCGGATGGAGGATGGTTGGC
>JAUEKW010034110.1:0-13794 GCA_032274785.1 Ajuga reptans
GTGTTTCCTTCTACCTTCTTAGTAATATGTTGTGCTTCAACCATCATGTATGGGTTTCGACTTGAAGACTACGCGAAAATGACATTGTATGATTCCCCCATTTTCAGCCCGAAAGTCGAGTGAAATCCGCTTATGCCAAGCCAATTAGATCATGTTGCTTTTCTAATTCCAGTTAATTGTTGAACTAAATCGCTGCCCTCTGCCTCCCCAAGATTTTGTTTTTCGATCGAATTTTCTGTTAGGGACACACATACCAAGTTATATGTAGTTTTCTAGACATTATTTTATGTCTTAATGTATTATCTTCCTATTTACAAAATTAGTATAAAGTTGTAAAATTATTTTATATCCAACAAAGATATACTCGAATTGTTGCATTATCAAGCTTTAAACTTATATTTTTTACTCCGAAAAAGAACAACACTAAAGTTACAAAACATGCTTATTTACAACAAGTCATAAAAATGCATGACTTTTATATACTTAAGCATGGAAGGTTGTTCTAACCCCTCTTTTGAAAGCAACTAAGGCTGCAAAGACACACACACATATATATATATATATAGACAAGTTTTATACTTTATTTAAAAAAAAAAATTATAGTGGTTTCCATCACTACAAGAAAATTGTCAAATTCAAACGAAAAAATTTCAACGGAACAAGAATCCGTTGGAATTCTAAAAAATTCCAACGGATATTTTCACAGCCGTTGGAAAAAGCATTGGAATTTACCGTTGGAATTTCCAACATAAGCATATTCCAACGGTAATTCCAACGGAAATTGTCATTGGAATTTGTTTTCCGTTGGAAAAAAAAAATTGTTGGAATTTTGAATTTCAACGGCCACTTTTCCAACGGCCCAAACCGTTGGAATTTTCGTTGGAATCTTAAATTTCAACAGAAAACCACTAAATTCCAACGGTTTTTGTTCCGCTAGAATTTGACAGTTTTTTTTGTAGTGCATAGTTTGTATTGGGTTTTGGGCTCTAAAATTAACTTTGAGTTAATGTTGTGTAATCAATTTTTTTTAAAAATAATTTTGAGGGGACGATAATGAGTATAACATAAAGAAACTATATTTCAAATTAAATGATATTTGTATAATATTACTAATATAAATTATAACTCATTTCAGTTTAAATTTTATAGTAGTTATAGTACAACTTCATATAATTTCATTGCATATTGTTAACAAAATATGTTATATCCCGTACATTTCATGGGCGGACATCTAGTTAATATAAAATCAGAAAGGTCTCAGGATACGTGTTTGTCCGTGATTTTTTCGTGTGAATATAATTAATTTAAAATTTTAATAAAAAAAAATGTATGAATAATTTAAATCGAAATTCAAATTGTAATTTAAATTTTGTACAAATTCAACTGTCTGTCTAATGCACACATGTATTGATGAGACGGAAAATATTTTTTACTATAATTAGCTGGAATCCGTCAGTACTGATTAACAAAGGAACTACGGTGGTGAGAACCACGTATAGTAAGACGCAAACTTAGAGAACCAATAGTAAATAAGGGCTTACTTGTAAGGACCAAAATTTAAAATAACAATTCTTCACCCCCCAAAGAAGAAAAAAAAAAACAAAGAAAAAAAGACCATCAGGACATTTTGTTATTTTTACCAGCCAAGTCAATATGTGATGATCAGAAACAACAACCTAATAAATATTAAGTTAAAAGTAAATACACAACAGGAAAAAACTTATGTAGGGTAGTTTAATTTCGGATAAGATCACCTATTCCAAGCCGTATTCCATCTTCTATTCCAATTTAATCAATACATGTCACGTATACAAAATGACATCAAGGTGATATCACAAACAAACATGTGGCAAGTAATCATAGCGTTGAAATAGAAGATGGAACACCGTTTGAAATAGGTGATCTCATTTGGTTTAATTTAGGGGAAAATTAGGAATAATCATAATCATAATAATGATAGGAGTAGTTGCAATCTTCTATCTACACATGGTTTTCTTTCTTTCAAGGACAAAACAAGTACCTTTTCTGAACACTACAGAGATATAGCAAGAAGAGTGTTTATATGTCGATTTACAAATCCACGTCAGAAGCTAAAGTTGAAGACGATGACAAAAAAGGGTGCAACACAAGAACTTTCCAGAAGAACACAGCAATAACTCTCGTCCCGGTTTAGACACGGCAGAGGCAGAGGCAGAGTTACGAGCTTTCTTCTTCCTGAATAATCTGTTTCCCAGAAACTCGCAATTTTCTAGTACCTGAAAATAAGATAAAAAAACAAAGAAAAACGAGATTTTATATACACTCATTGTTGGTACAAGTCGTCCACTTTGGATTAAACCCGTACGGATTTGTTTTTGGACTTAACTTGAATGGGCCTCGTACCAATGGAAATTATGGATTCAAGATTCATCATTACAATGGAAAACACAAGATCTTGTCTTTCTCTCACAGAAAGACAAGGTTTTAAGTTGCATTTTCTTACCATTTTTGCTCGATATCGCTTCACTTCCGATCTCTTCTTGCCAACTGTACTTGATCTCCGAAGAATCACGAACCGGTCCCTCCGTAGACACTGAAGAAAAGTTCCTAGGAACAGAGAAAGAGATCCTACTCCCACTCATCTGTTTCTTAAACGAAGACGATTCAGCCGTGGAGCACACATCATCATCCATTTTCGACACCTCTGTCAATGGCCTATCATACTCTTCCCCAGACTTCAATCTTTTCCGATTTTGAATACCATTTTTCGAGCTTATCATCGATGGCACCCTTTGATCATGAGAAGAACTAGCAGGATTTTCCTTGGCAACCACCTTCGAAACGGCCAAATTTACGTTGCAATCAGAGTTGTCAAACACAACCTCATCTGTTCCATTCGCGTTTGCAGCCTTTGCAGCTGCTTCGTTTTCTCGCATCACCGCTATTGCTTCTGTTAACCGATCACGAGCTGAATCTACGTCGATTATGGGCTTCGGGTAGTTTACGCCGAGGTCTACGCCTGCGGATTTGAGAACGGTAAGAGGAGCGTCCCATGGGTGATGGATCCACTCTGTTGGCATGCGCGCTAATTCGGGTAGCCATTGCCTTACGTATTCACCCTCTGGATCGAATTTGGAGCCCTGAATCTGGAGACAATGTCGAAAATTATTATCTCTCTTGATTAAAAAGAGTAGTTGAAAATCCTGACTTCGTCCCTATAAACAATCAATCATGAAACAGATTGTCAAACAAATAAACAGCTGATGATACCTGCGGACTATCCATACGGTCGAGTTCATGCCCGTCCGGCAAACTCCCCGAAATATACTGCCAGCCAAGTATATCACTCTCCAAATCAGCATCAAGAAGTGTATCCCAGAAATACTTCATCCCCCATTGCCACGGCAAAAGCAGAAACTTCACACAGAAACTCGAAACAATCACTCTAATCCTATTATGAATCCAGCCACTCGCCCAGAGCTCCCTCATCCCCGCATCAACCAACGGATACCCAGTCCGCCCCTGTCTCCACGCCTTGAACCGCACCTGATCTGGGTTCCACGGGAAAAACTTTAGGCTGCCAAGCAAAGACCTCTCGTGGGTGAACGGGAAATTGAAGCATATGTAACGGGAGTACTCCCTGAGGCCGACGGCATTAAGGAAAAGCGTCGCGCTTTCTTCTCCGACAGAGTTTTGTTCGTTTTTCCAAACAAGTTGCTTCATGCGAACTTGTTGGAAGATTTTACGGACGCTGATTTCGCCGAAATGGAGATAGGGGGATAAAAGGGATGTGGAGTTGCCGCCGACACTGAGCCTGTCTTTCGAGTAGTTGATCAAATGGTGCTGTATGAATTCAGTGAAGGCCTTGTCTGCATTGCTCCAACCTGGTGCCCACCCTCTTCCTAACAGAGCGTTGCTCGACTTTTCGGATTCGTTTTCGAGGCCTAATTCATCAATTGGAGTAGTTTGAATCGTTCCTGTTGGAAAACAAGTATAAGGAACTGGTTATGTTTGTCCATTTTATCCCATTCTTGTGCATTCTAAGTGCTTCTAAGTTGATATTAAGATGAGTGACTGAAGTAGACAAACTTGTGTATGACAACAAAAGTATTACTTTTTGTAGTGAAAGTAACATTTATTTATAAAAGTAGCACTTTTCTGACGAGTAAATTGCACCAGGCCCCCGTGGTTTCATAATCTTGCGTGAAACCTTCATGTGGTTTTGTGATTGCATGAAGCCCCCACATGATTTCAACTTTCAATAATTCAGCCTAACGTCCCTTTTTCGAGTAGAAAACATTTACGTATATAATTTTTTCCATGTTATTTCCTTCATTATGAAATGAGTTTTATACACTTTATTAAAGTGTTTAACCAGAAAACACGAAAAAAAAACTAACATAAATGTTTTTGCTCGAAAAAGAGACATTGTGCTGAATTAGTGAAAAGATGTAGGTTTCAAACAATTCTAAAATTACATGAGAATCTAGCGCAAGATTATGAAACCACGGGGGATCGTGGTGCAATTTACCCTTTCATGACCAAAACTATCAATACAAAAGTAATACTTTTTCAGCGAAAATATCACTTTTATTTGCAAAAGTAGTACTTATTTAAAGAATTGGACGAAAGCAACAATTTTATTTGAAAAAATATCACTTTTTTCTCGTAAAATGAGCTCTGCCACATGCCGTCTGGCAAGATTCGCTCATATATGTTAAATAGAAAAAGAGAAGGCAGAAAATACCTGAGGGTGGAAGCAAACGCCAGGGTGGAAGATGAGAAACAGGTTCTTTCTGCAAGTTTAAGCATTTGTGCCAGTATGCGTCGAAGTATGTAAAACTACGGCCATCGTCATCGTAGACTTCCCATGGCTCAAATAACAGATCGGTGTTGTAGCTCTGTACATTGATGCCAAGCTCAACCAACTTTTGCTTAATACTGTGATCACGGACCAGAGAAATCGGATCTGCCAAACAAGACAATGATTCAAGATTAGACACAGAGAGAGGGAGAGTAATGTCTTTGAGCAAGGTGTATTTAGGCAATCCGGATCTACCAATACATGACACGTGTAAACAATACAGAATCAATGATTCTGTGGTGCAACCACTGTAAAAGATACTGCATCAATCGTTGTAGAAGATTAAGGATAGAGAAGGCTTGATGAGATAGAGAAATAAAAAACAGACCAACACCTTAAAGTGATCAATTTGAAGTGTTAGTAAGGTGACTAAAAACCACGTCTGTATTTTATAATGTAGCTGGAAAAAAGGGATTCTGCATATAGGAGCTAAAAGAATCCCTTCAATTAGGGTTTAATTCTTCAAAATTCACGATTTTTTGTTAATTATTATTATTTACCAAACAACTTTTAAAACATAACATAGAAGTGCACACTGATATGAAGTCGGAAATTAGGATTTTAGGTTTAGATTTTGCACACGTAGAATATAACCTTCGAAATAGAGTAAAATCCTAAATGGCGTTTCTTTTTTCGTCCTCTTCTTTAATTAAGGGATTGGTTAACAACTTGGAATCTCCTCACCAAAAGATAAATTGATCCTTTAATGAAAGAAGAAGAAAAAAGCGACGACAATGTCTAGCCGAGTTTAGGATTTTTCTCGGAGACTATATTCCACGTGGGTAGTATTTGAGTCACAAATCCTAATTTAATTGTTTAAATAGGTCCAGATACATTGAATTCGAACTATAGCATCGTTTTATGTTACATTTGAAAAATTGGGTTGTAAATGATAATCAACTAAAATATGTGCGGATTTCTGTGTAATTGAGCCTTTTAACTTTTTTTTTTTTTAAAACGGAAAACATTTTATAGATTAGCTGGAAACCGCCAGTACTTATTGACAGAGGAAATTAGGGGGAGGACCAAAAGGTCTCCGAACGAGTACAAATTTTAGCAAAAAATGCAAAATCATGAGCAACAGAATTTTCTGATCTTCCAATCCAAAAAAACCCCAAATGTAACCTAGCTCGACGATAATCCATGATATCCATTGTTCTTTAATTTCTCTACAAATTGTTCTGCTCAATGCATTCTGCCACCTACACTGGCTCCAAAATATCTAAGCTAAGTATATAAATTTTGGAAATCTTAATACCATGTTCTTTTCTCCTTACTCCAGTTTCTATATAAAGTAGTCATAATTTAGTTCATTTAGTAAAATACCACAATATAAGTATTAAATAGTGATTGAGAAGTATAATAATACCCATTAAATATTGGCATGTTTGGAAACTTTTTTTATTTAATTGACTTTTTCTATAACTTTTTTATCCTAGTAGAAAGTCCGATCAAGCTACATATATAGAAGTCAGTCCCGCTCCCCTACCTACGGTGAACACAAGTTAATGTGTCAAGATCTTATAAAATGTAATTAATTACCACTACAAGAAAATTCTATATTAGAGATGAAAATTACTAACGGATAATATTGATCACAAAATAAAACAAAATAGAAACAGAATAGAGATAGAAAGTGGTAAAAATCATTAGGATCCAATTAGTGACGAAATAGCAACTGAATATTAGAGACCGACATAATCCGTCTTTATTCTGTAGGTAATTTGGTCTCTAATTTCGTAATAGAGATGAAAATTCTGTCACTAAATTTAGAAATTAAATAAATCGATCTCTTAAATTTTAGAAACGAGCATTATAAAGACCAAACATTTCGTCTCAAGTCCTTTACTACTTTAGTTTAGAGATATATATCATATAATTATACGTCTCTAATTTGATTTTTTCTTGTAGTGTACCTAATTCATAATTTGGGAATGAGATCTTTACAAATCAGTTATGGACATATTAATTTATGTGCACCATGGATAGAGGAGCATTTTTGATAGAGTAATGGGATGGAGAAAGTATAATATCTATTTGCTACTACAAGAATTTCCAAGCTTTCATAGGTCCACAAACCTCATTTTAATAATCTTATTTAAACGAATTCATCTTTTCACCTTACTAAGGGGCATTTCTACAAGCTTAATGATTGCCTTCAAATTGACTAAATAATTAGTGAAAGGTCCAGCAATAGAATTTAGTAGTCACAAAAGATCTTAAACAGCCTCTCTTTCATGAATGCAATATACACAGTAATAGATTAAGAGCTAGTGGTACGTCTTATTAAGCCTTATTAACGGGTTAATATGTTGGTATCTGATTATATGGTAGCTGGGCACATGAATCAGGATAACATTAGGGCCCGTTGTAAATCAGTACTTCTCTTAACATTATTAATCTCGCGTGTGTGGCTAGATAAGCAATACATGATTGAATAGTACCCCGTATTAAAATGTTAGTATGGATATTTTTGTATTTTTTATATGGTTCATAATATATTATACCCCTACCAAATACACCGCGTAAGATAGCAACCATCACTAGTCTAGACTATCAAACAGGTAAAAAGTTAATCGAGATACAAGGTTATCTAAATTTTAATTTTATCTGGTATAATCCTATAAAGACTCCCAAGCTAGTCTAAGTAGATACAAATAAAAAAGGTGGTGGCTATTAACATAACACCGCAACTTCTATTAAATAATTCAATTTTCTTCCATTTTTTCACTTAGCACCGAACAAACAATTTCTAAAACATATATCTGGAGTGTTGGGTAAGCATCGACCAAACCCCTAATCATTTTAGGTCATTCCAAACCGAACATAACTATATATATTAAAATAATAATAATAATAATAATAATAAAATTGAGTCTAACTAGAGAAGAACATACCATAAAGATGATTATACACAACTCTTGTGGCCCCCACAGCGCCAATGCAATCTAACAGAGCAGAGAGAGTGGTTTCAGCTTTAATCAGAATCAATTCAGCTCCAAGAGATTTGAGTGAGTGCTGTAAATGGGTCAAGGATTGCTTCAGCCACCACCTCGAAACCCGACCCGGATTATACGGACTCTCTTCTTTCGGGCTCCATATGAATACGGGTACAACACTCCCATCCCTTGCTGCTGCTGCTAATGCTGGATTGTCTTCAATCCTCAAATCTCTCCTAAACCACACTATGCTCTTCCACTTTTTCTCCATTTTACCCTTCCAACAATTCTATTTTAAAAAAAGCCCCAATTTAATTTCTAATTTTTTTACTTCAAAAGAAGGAAGAAGCTTCAAGATCAATAATTACTTGGCAAACCAATCTAAGAAACTCATTAATAAACAGAGATCCATCAAATGATCATGTTTATGGTTCACCCACTAAAAAAAAAAAAATTAATTAGAGGAGAAGCCAAAGAAAGTGAAAGAGTACCTTTTAATTGATTGATCTGGGGACAGGGTTTGATGCGCCAATTGTTAAAGGGAGATTGGAGGAGTTTTGTGAGCTTGAAGATTAGAATTCATGTGAGCAGGTTGTGTATTTCCAAGACAAACTACCCTCACTATAAAAGGAAATCATTATTAAAATATTCAACCCACCGGCTGGACCACTAAAAGGGAAAGAAATAATGCAAAAGGAAAGTAATAATGCATAAATAATAATAATAATACATCTTATTTCCCTACTCGTAGTAAGCATAAATTAATGTATTCACCGTCTAATGTATTAAGACCTTACAAAAGGTAGCTAATTACATTATCTATAATTTGGGAATGAATTTTTTCTAAATTAATGGTAGACATATTAACTTATGTCCATCGTGTGTAGGGGAGTATTTCCGTTGTACAATATATACACAAGATTACCAACAGATGAAGGCTGTAACTGTCTTTCCCTGGTTCAATTTACTATATATGTTAATGTTATGACTCATTATGTAGGGTATGGAGATGTGTGACGTCACTCATGTGTAGGTGGAAGGGGAACTACATTATGATTTTCTTCACTAATTAACCATGACATTTTTATCTTCTACAATGACTTATATGCCTAATTTTTGCTATGAGTTCTTCAAATTTAATATTTTCTGTGGATAATAACGTGGTATTTAGTCTTTCTGTTAAATCATTTTTCAGAACTGTGATACTTGAATGGTCTGCATTCTAGTTGGATTATTGGATAAGTTCACATAAGTTACAGTGTGTCCTATTTAAGAACGGAATATTTTTCTTTGTATATTTAGCATAGGAAGATCTCAATCCTATTTTTACTAACGAACCATAGTTTGGCAAAAATGAGTAATATGTCCCATAGTGTGGGATGGGATATATGTAGTGCATTCGGTGCTTCAAAATGCATAAGTCGCGATGGATGAATACAAAGAATGATGTTGTACATTATATCAGGATTTTATCTATTTTCATATTTTACTCAAAGGAAAGAACGTTCATGTAATTTTCTTAAAAAGACTATCATATCACAACCTGGATAACTATGATAGTCGTGCCAAAGTCTATACAAGTTAGTGTCTCAAAGTTCATTGTTGTTAACAATATATGAGTGAGTATTCCAAAATCTTATGTTGTCAACAACATATGATTCAAGCATCAGAATAGTAATGACATACATCCCACTAGATTAACTCGTTAATCTCTCTAAGAAGCGTTTTCTTCCACATTCTTTAGAGGTAACATAGTGTATTCAGTCTCATTCTCACAGTTAGTTTCTAAATAATAATTGTTAGCATGAATATCATTAAAAATTATAAAAGTTCGCTTAACTCTTGGTGCGTACGAAGTTTGTGACTTTAACCATTGTATCATTAGGTATCAAGAATTTGGCAGTTCCTCATCTTCTTAGTAATTGTGATGGTCTAATCATTGTAGTCACAAATCAATTCTTTATGGATAAATGTTAAGACCAAAATCAGTAGTTAGGTGTTCGCCTAAATGTAACCTTAGCCTAATCGAAAGTATATGTGTAACTATAATTAAGTGGTGAGCAAGGTCGATCCCACAGAGGCTATAAACTAACCATATCACGCACTGCAATCATAATATCCTAACCTTATCTAGACAATCGAAAGTTGAGTTTGGTAAACTAACTTAAAATTAAAAGCTAGTTAAAGACACTTACAAATAACTCAAGTGGTTTAAGAGAAAGTCAAGTGACAAGTATATTCTAGGCTTCGATTTTAACTATATTTCCTAAGTAATTGCTAGGTGATTGAACAAACTTTTAGATCGGATTCTATCTCGCATAGGACGATTGTAATAGAAGTTTTGGACCCCCTCTCAGAGCGAATAACCGTAGATTACGTACAAATGCCACCTCCATAATGAATGACTACTAAATACGCAACTCCCAAAAGTATGAAATATCAAAGCCCTCACGACTAGCTCGAACCTCCCGGTTCTATTGAATAGTAATGATATGTGTTGTAAACCTATTAAAACAACCCCCCACCCGGAGTAGAGATGCTAAGCCTAAGATGTACAATGATTTGTCAATTCATTACACAAAAGTAACAAACATATAGATGAAAGCTTTGAACGGAGTTCATTAAATCAAAGTAACAAATCACAAATTTAACATAGTTTACTCTCTGACCTAGAATATAGAGAAATTTTAGCCTAACATAATGTCAAATACAACATTAAAACATCCGAAAATAAACATCTTAACAAAATACAAGACAATAAATGAAATATTTAACCAAATATCTTGAATGTTATTCAAGACTCTCCCACTTCTTCTCCAACCACTCTTGAAACTCTTGCCTCCTTTTGGTGAGTAATGAATGAACCTTTGAAATCCTAGGAGTCTCTATTTATAGTCTTGAGGAGAGAGAAAACAAGTTAAGGACAAAAATGCCCTTAAATTTTTGCTTTACATCTGCTCGACCGGATAGACGGTCTGCTCGAAATCTAGCTCGACCGGGTCTGCTCGGTCGAGTACGGTACAGCGCCTTCTTTTCCTAAATTTCTAGAACATCTAGCTCGACCGGGTAGATGGTCTGCTCGGCCGAGTACGGTACACTGTCTTTAATTTCTCTTTCTCTAAAATATGCAGCTCGACCCGGTGGGGTGCTGTGCTCGGCTGAGTATTGTGCATGTATTTGAGGATTTGGCAATCCACCGAGTCGAGCTGTTCGTTTTGGGTGCTATTTTCTTGTATTTTTTGTCTGAATGTCCACGTCGCCTCTTTTTATGCTCATTCTTACTCTGGATTTCATCGTGTTCTCTTTTTAACCATAAAATTGCATTAGTTCACTACAAAACGAGCAAACTCATCACAATTTAATGTGGTGAAATGAGCATAAACGTGTCTATTTTTCATGTATTTACTAACAAATTGCTATCTAATAGAGTCCGAAGAGTATGTATAAACTACGTTGATCATTAGGTTTTACTCAGGACAGCGCAGTGTCACTTGAATGACTTCAAAAGTATTTTGATACCTAAAAGAAACTATTGACAGGATTTTGTTCTTCCTATATTAGAGACATGAGATTATAATCCCTAAAGAAAATGGCAAACGTTCTCATTCATAAAACAAGAAGGACTATTGATGGAACTGTAACTCCTGAAGAAAATATTGAAGTTACCCCCTACTTCGAACAAACCAAATACTACCGTGGCTGGTTCTTATTATTGTGGTTACCTCATTGACTCATGTAAAGGTCATTACTAGCTGGTTATGTATTATCATGAGTAGCAAGACGAAATCCTGAAGTTCAACCAATCACAACTCCTTGAGCTACCTCATAAAGTCACTCAGAGATGAGTGTCCCTAAATGAAGAAGTGCGTGAGTATTATGCACAATTTCACCATTGACTTGGCACAAGGGGGAGTATTGAAAGAATGATTGACGTCTTTTAAAGTAAGTGACGAGGACACTATAGGTATATTTATTATCTTTATTGTATCTATGGAGCCCTATATTGTACACTTTATATAAAGGGTATTTTTTTATGATTCCCTACTTTATTATGTTACTTTATGTTTCTCCTTTACAACACATGCTATGACATATATTAATGAGAGAAAATTAAAGCTGACATTTTCTTTAACTTTTAGTATGATTAGTCACTCTACAACTGTATAATAATTTTAACCTTTCTTAGTATACATATAACCTTCTTTCACATATTTTTTCTTCTTGCTATCGTGGCATCTGTGTCATGATTGACATGAATCGTGGCACATGTGCCACGACACTGATTTGTCATGAAATATAGTTTTCCCACAAATATATTTCTACACGAGATATATATTGTCATGAGTGGGTTGTCATGAACACTATTAAATTTGTCATGATAATATTATGAATTTTCCAGACATGCATATTTGCCGCGAAATTACTTGTCGTAAATGTGAAATTATCATGATAGTAAATTAACATGAAATTATTTTACCATAAAATATAGTAAATATTGCCACAAAAATTATCCGTTTATCACGATAATAGAAAGCATTTATCATGATAGAATGTGACATTGATGTGATATTCTGAATTAAAAATTAATTAATCTCTACAATAGATCGTGGCACATGACTTGCCAAGAAAGTTGTTTGGCACGGATGTATTTTGCCACTAAAATTATTTAATATGCCACTGTAATAGCAAGCTATTAAAAAATTATAAAGGTTTCGGCACATGCATTATTGTCACAATAAATTAAAATTACTTTTACCACAAAATTCAGTAACATAAGAACATAAAATTCAATTGAGTATCGGTACAAATTGTCAAACAAACTAGGAATAGGCATGGTAACATACTTTGAATCTTTAGGTTTGTAGAATAAACAAACAAAAAAATCTCGATTAATATATAGGAGAGCATCCTAATTGTCAAATTCTCCACAGAGCTTATTGTTGTTGAGGTGGAAATGCATTAAGCTTTTGCTTATTGATTTTCCGTCTGGATGGACACGTTGTTGAGATTAAAGGTTCATGTTACAAAATATAATTGATATATTTTCGTAAATTATTGTATTGTCATTTTATCAAACAAATCTTGAATAATCTTGTATTATATTGTATTAATTAATTTAGATTTAATTAGGTTATATATAGTTAGATATTATTTGGTTAATTAATGTTAATTAATTGATATCTAATAATGAAATCGTTTTAGATATATTTGGATTTGTTTCCATATTTTGTAGGGATACAAATAAGGAAAGTCAAAGTCAAACATAGAGCTTGAACAAGGAAAGAATATCTTGGAGTTAATGCTTGGGAATCAACGATCAACTTGAAGGGAAGTAGTTGACCCATGTCTTAAATACATGATCTTACTGGATGAAGAAGATTTCGCAACCAGATCCAGGATTCTTGAAGATCCTCAAAGATACACTTTCCATACCAGGATATCTGAACGTTCAATAGAACGTGCTCGTGAAGGAATTAAGATTCACAAGGATCTATGGTAAGATATATATGGGATATCATTCTATATCATTTGGTGAATCATTGACACCTAAAGGACGAATAAGGAAGAAGTATCTGATCTAAATTTGATTTAGTTTGAGTCCAGATTTGAATATACTTGGTCTGCTAGTATTGATACTTGGCCCACAAGTATTGTGAATCTATATATACCTGAGTTTTTCATTTTGCTCAAAAACTTGGAGTTACATAGTTGAGAGGATTGAGCTTTAGAGTCAAACACTTAGAGTTTTGGTTTATTTCTTTATACACATTCTTTATTGTAATTGTTGTTTGACCGGGAGGTGCGAACATTCACGAGTCGGGAGACTAGATGAGCACAAGGAGGAATTCCAAGTTTCAAAATCCTTTCAAGGGATTGGATGGTCGAGGAATTCCAAGTTTCAAAATCCTTTCAAGGGATTGGGTGGTCAGATTAGTTATTAGAAGGGTGAGATAGGTTTGGTTATTCGAATAGGAGGGAGTCCTAGTTCGTAGTAATTCGAGGGATCGAGTC
>JAUEKW010034218.1:0-13791 GCA_032274785.1 Ajuga reptans
AAACTTCTCAAAGCAAATCTGGAATACAACTCACCTAGTACAGACAGCTAAAAATGCCAAATCTATTATATGATTTTCATAATGCCGAATCCATATATGAGTTTTTTTTTTTTTCATATATATGCCAATGAAAAGTTTCTGTCCAAGAATCTTTGAAATTTGTCGTGTGCATAATGTTACGAAGTGTAACAAAGTGAAAACTGCTACTTCAAGTCAGTAACCAGACACTTGTGTTGCAGTCTCTGGGTTTCAACCATTCTACAGGGAAATCAACAGTAGCAGCAACCTACCAACATTGCTCCAATGTTTAAAACACATTACAACCAAAAGAACAGATTGGAACCATAAAAAGATTTTTCCCAAACAGCACGCTAAAAACCTGCCAAAATTCCTAAACTAACATCGGGAAGAAACAAAAAAAAATTGTTCCTGATTTCTCCAAGATTTGCTAATTACCGTAAAAGTATCTGCCCAAAACTACAATAAGGCACACCAAACTCCACAACGCTTTTACAAATATATGATAAAAAGAATATGTCGATATTTGACCAATAAACATGAACCTCAGGCCTCTTTCCGCTTTTCATGTCGATGTTGTTGAATTGAGTTGAGGCGAGACAAAAAGGGTGAATGTGGACTAGAATTCTAGGACTCTGGTGCTAATGCCCAGAGAAAGGTAGGGCAGTTGAGGGGATACAGGAAAACAGAGACTAAGACATGGAGAAGGTGTTCTCTTAGAAGCTGGGAAATTACTGCCTGATTACAGTGATGAAAGATCACAAAACTTTTTTTATATAAAAGAAACAATCACATAACTCGACCTCTTCGTGTATCTATGCTTATATTTTTATTTTTTAATATTGTTCTTTTTTCTGTTAGAACTTTATATTGCCTTCAGTTACAATAGTGATTATTTGACCAATAAAAAGGCATTGATGAGTATTGATTCGTGTAGAAAAGGACACAAATATAAATTTGGACTTTTGTCTTCTCAAGTACCGAAGTGCTTCACTCTTTTGTTTCTTAAGACAAAGGCTAAAGAAGTCAAGTTTGTGGGAAGGAACAAAGTGGTGGTTTTACCTTTTGGATCCTTCACAGGGATGATGCCATCAATGCTTCCATTTTGTACTTTGAGGGCGTGTGAATCACTAAACGTAACGAGATTCGGCGCAATGATCTCTCCAGATCCTAGAAATTGATTTAAAATGTGAAGTAATGATGTTTGCAGTAAATGGCTGCCAATCTTTGCATATGCTTAAAAGCAGCACAATTAAGTTAGATAGTCACCATAGCAATAAAACACCAATGATAATCATCAAATCATCTTTTGTTTACTTATTGACCTTCAGTTTGTGAGAAAATTGGATGGAAACTATTAATAGTATCAATTTGACCAATAACAAGAATACATGAGTATAAAATTGATCATGGAAGTAACAAGGTCGTCGTTTTGCTTTCTCAGGTTCGGGGGAAATATTTAAGGAAAAAAAAAAGGTGGTGTTTTACCTTTTGGACTGTTAATAGGGATGATGCCACCAATGCCTCTATTTTGTACTTCCAGAGCATGTGGATCACTAGAAATAACTTGAGGCGGGCTTACGATCTCTGCGGACCCTGGAAATTGAGGGAAAAATTAAGTGGAAAGAGATGAGGACTGATGAGACTGCAGAGTGAATGGTTCCCATTTCTTCCCACAGTTTTTAGAAGCAGCATAATTAAGGATATATGGTATCTATAGCAATATAAGGATCGCCGATGATGATAATCACGTCATTGAGAACCAAAAAATATGTTGAGAAAGCACATAATCAATGAAGAGAGAGCCAAATAAATAACATCATAAGAGATTCCTGTAGATGGATTAGTGTATCATGATGAATTTACCCTAGTGGACTACATCTTCTGCAAGGAACAATGCTATTATCTCAATCCGAGAGACTGATAGAACCCCATTGACCAGATGAAAAAAAAAAATGAATTATTGAATGGTGGTCTTCTATACAAACAAGATATATGAACGATTTTAGTGGCCCACCAAATAATTCTCTCCTTCAACATAATTACAAGTTACTAATTATATCATATATCAATTTGCATCCCTAATACTATACGCGAAATCAAATGTAAGTACCCTGCACGTCTTTACTCATCCCAGGGAGTTCACACATTCAGTTACTAAAATGCGCAGCCATTCCATATTATTGTAAATGCTAAATCCAGTTTTACATTCTACAGTGGGAAATGTTAAAACTAATTCCAGGTGGTTTAGTCTTCTTCCCTCACTGATTACGTCCATTATGGTTTAACTCGTTCAGTCAAGAAAGGAGGGCAGAACAGGGAAACTGAATCGATATTTCTGTCACTAATAATATCCAGATCGGTTTTCTGATCAAGAGGGAAGTCTTGTCAAGGTGCAGCAAATACAGGCACAATGTCACACACAAAATAAAGCAACCTTCAGTGACAGATATAGCATGCCATGTATTTTAATAATATTCTTATAGTGAAGGGGCCCGACATGCGATGGTAAGTGTAGAAAAACATAATGATGGCATGAGTGAAATATGAAACATAGAATATCATAATTCATGTGACTTTCAAGACATATCAACCAGAGACAGGAAACAACAGTACACCTGAAGCATCTAAGCTGGATACATCTGAACTCCCTCTAAGAATTGATTTTGGAGAACAAGCATCTACTTCTGCTTCTGCAGAAGCATCAGCTACCATAACTTCTGGCTCAAGTTCTTCAGCAATAACTTCTGGAACCATAAGCAATAATCTTTCTTGTTCAGATGGTGTCTGCAGCATCTTCCTTCTTTCTAGGTACTCAAATTTTGTAAATTCTGGAAGGTTAAGTAAACAATTCTGCTAAAAAAAGGAGTGAAAGACTGAACCACCAATCACCAAGTAAGGCTGGAAAATGCAGTATTTAAGGGAGAAGGACAAAAAATGTGGAAATTGTTCATGAAACGTATTTCCAGAATCAGGTGGACATAGTAGATTTTCTGGATGCAATTTCAGCATTACACAGTGTCTCAGACAATTATAAGGATCTTTATCAATTTAAGGAGGACGAGATTTTAGAAAAATTAAGAAAGACGAGCAAGCATTCACCAGAATGAAAGCAACAAATATATACATAGACACACACACACAGAGTTGGTTGCGAGTGGCTCTATGGTTAAAAGAAGCAATGATGTAAAGCTGATAGAGATGTTGAGAGATACTAGGCAAGACTTGCAGCAAAGAGGCATACTCAAACTTTTGGGACAGACTATCAAGACATTTATTCAAGTAGCCAAGATACACTCTACATGGCTACCCTTTCATTGGCCATGATCTCAAGTGGCCATTACATCAGGTTGATGTAACAATGGCTTGCTGGATAGAGATTTGGAAGAACAAGTTCTATGTGGATCTTCAACCTGGCTTTGCAAAGAACTTATAAGCAAACAAGGTGTGTGAACAAACTACATTCTTACAACATACCCTTGAACGGTCTTCAAGAGCTTTATTTGAAATCATCAATAGAGCAATAAGAAGTTATGGTTATTCTCAGACTAAGTTTACCACACAATGTTCTGACAAACAATCAGGGACTAAAATGGTTGATATTCTAAATGTGCAAGTGGACAACATAGTATTGAGATGATACTGTGGAAATTGAGAACCTCCAAAGTGAATATTAGCAAGAGAATTTGAAAACAATGTTTGGGGCTCTTGAAGTATTTCAATCGTGTGAACTTTGTAAGATCCAGTAAAAGTATTTTGTGAAGCAGGGCAAGTGTATTCTTGACCTGCTCAGAGAAGAGAATGATTGGTTGTAGAGCAGTTGAGACACCTACTGAGACTCATGTCAAGCTGCAAACAGCTTAAGTGAAAAAAGTGGTAGAAGAGAAAATATAATTGTTACAGCCCTTTAAATTTCTTATACATGGTTGTGGTTCAAATAGCCGAGTCATGCCATAACTTTGTAATCTTCTTACTCTCTTTAATTCAATATCGTAACTCAAAGTTAACGCAAATGACCCATTAAGGTAGTTATAAAAATAAGCGGCATCATACGACAACAGCATTTATGGTTGCGAAGACTTAAAAGCTTATCAATGCAAGTGTAAATTAAGAAAATTAAATGGAAGTAGGTACTTAGAGGACAAAATAAGTAACAGAAAACAGATTGTTGTCATACAATTCTCTAGATATGAGTCAAACTCTTTTCCTTTCTCCCCCGCTGAAAATAATTACACCACAATTAAGCTTAGTCCAAGCTGCTACATATGCTCAATAACTCTGCCTGCTTATAAACAGCTTCTCCTGTTTATATGCAGCTGGCCCTAAACCAGAGTTTCCGGTCCAAAACCAGATACCAAAAGGGTTGTTTAGGTTGACAGCCTGCTTAAAATTTTATTATAATTCATGGTATGTATATGAGAAATCCTGTAACTGACCGAACACAATGGCACCAACCCAACATAGTGGGCTAAATATTTAGTTTTCTTCTTGTTGTATAAAATATAAGCCCAATGCAAATCAGAATGAGAGAATAAACTTGGGAGGTGTTGAATTCAGAATGAAGTTTAAATGCACAAAATTTCCGCAAATGAAAGGATATTGTCTTTGCCATCCTTTTTCATTGGCATGTTCAATCCGCCTCTGCAACAAAGAGATCTCTCTGGCAATCCACTGTAAAAAAACGAAAACAAAACCATGTAGAACAGTTAGAACCAAAATAAGGATCAAGCAGAGTTATATCTAAGATTTGTAAGCCAATTGGAGTGATTGAAATAATATGTAACCTCACAAATTGCGGTTCGAGGACAACATAGTTCAAGCAATATTTGCATAGTGAGTCATTTATACATGATGCCATGTAATGCATACAATAAACCATTTCCATAAATAAAGTTTAAAGAGCACCTTGTACCCTGCCTTCAGCAAGAATAAACAAAATACACTATGTATAGAGAAGATGGAATCAGCATGTATAACAGTGAACTGTAAAATAGAAAATTATCAACAGGACATGCATGCAAAAACTCTAGCTCTAATCCCAACTCATGGCAACTAGACAAAAATAAAGAAATAACAGCTATGGACGCCACTAAGATATTAGCGATGGTAACCAAATATCTTGATATTGATAGTCAGCAATAGATTTATACCTATAATATTGTTCGAGACTTTCAATCAATTGATGTGTCTCTAATCTCTATTTCTTTTCTAAAAGTTAAGGATAAATCATCTTAATTTAAACCAATCAACTTATGTCTTGTATATCATTGAAATGAATTGAAAATCTAAAAGATATTGCATGCTAGTCCATGAGCAAATATTTCAGAAAAATTATCATAAGTACATGGAAACAAGTCAAAACACAAATAGAAAGAAACCAGAAGCCAAGATTGACAGTAATAAACATTAAAAATCATAACACTTTTGCACCGTTTTCGGATACTAGTATGTAAATAATCTAAAATTTTCTTTCGTGGCTTTTTGATGAAAACAAACGAATAAAAATAAACTAAAGAAGTTAAGTCTTCACTTCGATAAGAGATACTAATTAAGTCGAATGCATTTCAATCACTTCTAAAATTGATTCACTACATAAATCAAACGTTTAGTTATTTTTCTGATTAATTACATTCAACTCGTAATGAGTCACATTCATAGTCTTGTAGATAATGTTAAATATTCATTGGGTTTCCAAACCTCGTCTTTGAACTATTAGAAACCAAGATTTTATTACCATTCATCTTGTTTTAAGGACATGCAACGCCAATTTCAGGTATTCCCTCACCGTCACAGTTTTACTTTTAAGCCAAAGATCCATAGTGTGCTGCTTAAAATCTACTGCTGAATATGTAACATGTATACATTCTAAGATCATATTATCATAAGTATAAAGAAGATAGATGAAATTTAAATGTGAGATTGCTTTATGCAAAAGCACAACAGTAAAAGGGGGAGGCTGACAACAATGAGTTAACAATTTAAGTCATGGATGTCAAGGGAAAAAAAATAGCATAACTTACATGCTTTGTAATATCAACATGCAATACTTCGGCCTTCAATTGAAGCTCCTTCTGCAATTATGTCAATGCATTTCTAATTTGGAGAACTGATATGAACGAGAAGTGACAACTAAAACAAATAAAATTATTATTTTACAATGTAAAAATAAAATTCAAAATCCATAACAGTATTTAGTAGGTTATCTGTGGATAATGCATCAACAAAAGAAATCTTAAGCATGAGGTTAATCAAGTGTAATGATCCATCACAACTAGAACAACAATTACTAAAGATCTCCTAAGGGTCATTTAACTGAATTTCAGATGATTATCACTACATTACAAATCTGGGGAGTTCAAAATAAAAATACAGGGATAATTACAAAATCACCCTTGAGGTTGACCTATTTACAGAGAACTGACTACAATTTGTCCTTGTCAAAGGAATCAAAGCTTTCACATGAAGCTGTGCACAACACCTTTTACCAAACCAAATCCATAACATCTCTTTATAAGTAAAAGAAAAGTCATACTTTACTTATCCAATGAGAAATGGGATCTGATTAAATTATCCTTGTATTTTCTCAAGTCTTAGCAGGTAACTGCTCAAAAGGAAGAAGTCCATGTATCAAAAGCAGTATAAGAGAACCCTTTCATAAAACTCATATAAAGCTGAATCAAATGAACAAGCAAAAGACTTATATGGTCAAGAAGTTTTACAACAGTCAGCCTGTTAAGCGAGCCAGCTTTAATCCTGTCTCGTACATCCTCGACTTCTTCCTGCAACAAACAAAAAGGATGAGAAGCAAACCAGAAAATGACAACTGTGTGCAATGTAAATATAATGATATATTCATCATTGTAATAAATAACTCAAATTCCAATAGAGCAGTTCCTTTGGAGGCAAAATTAACACAAAGGGAGATGGAAAAAGTTATCAACAATAAACATCGAGAACAATAAAGCAGAAAGCATTAGAAACGTGAGGGCACCCAAGTAAACTTTTCCGGAATGGGGTATTAAGGAGCATTCATAGTATAGCTAAAGGGAGTAAAATGTTTTTTTCCAGGTTAACCAGCTGTCAATACCATATTCAGCATGGCTGATTGTCCCGATGACATTCTAAGAAGTAAGAAGAATTAATATCTGAAAAATGTATCGGATTTGACAGATGTTAGACTGATTATTTAATGGTCAAATATCTATACCAATGGAAGTTGGTCAAAACAACTGTGATTTACAAACTAACAGCCATCTCCAACTGTATAGTGTTGTGTTTGGTATTTGCAGTAGGAAATGGAATCCAAACTGAATCCAAAATACCAGTTCTGCACTCAGGTATATCAGAAATCCTACAAATAATAATAACTTAATCCACAACTTCCCCAATATATATACATGATAAATGATAGAGCTACCATGTCCATAATTCTGGACCCAGCGGCTTTTAGCATCTTCATTGCCACGACATGGGAATAAAGTCACTTTATCCACTAAAATCTTAAGAATATTTTAAATCATCGTCATTCCACTGAAATCCTAAGCATAATTAAATCATCATCATCAGTACAGAACAAATTAGGGGAAGTGTGAGATACGCTGCACTCACAGGGATAATATTAGATGATTTTTATTTTTTAAAATAAAAATAGAGTTTAAAAAGGAGCTAAATGATGATCAGATAATTGAGGACTGAGATTCATGCCAAGTAAGCACGTGAATATTCATGCCAAGTAAGCACGTGAATCTAGAATTTACTACCATATTTATGACTAAATTTTACAATGGGGAAAGTGCCGACAAATCTGGAAGAGTGAACGCATGTCATAAGCTTGTATGGATGTCGTAACTCGTAAGCAATATAAAATAAAAATGTGACTAATCACTACCAATTAAGGAACAAACAAGATTGACATCTAACTAGAGAAAAGGATTTGACATCTAATTATGCTTTTTCCAAAGACTGTCCCTCTGTTAATTACTAAGGTCCAAACTACTTCAATTGACATTACACATTAGTATCTTTAAGGTCAGCACCTGACAAAAAGACTGACATGATATCCTTAATGAGGGCTAATTCTACCCTACTTCACGGTAATACCAAGTGGGTTATCAACCGATATGTCAAATCAAAGGTTAAATCATTTTTCGATTTACATTTACACACCAATCAAAATGTGGATATCTCAAATGGTACTACTCAAGTGGGTAGGGTTGAAAATCCTTTAATTAGCCCATTGTGCACAAGTCAAACTGCAACAGCCCGTAATTCTAAAACTTCAATAACATAGCAAGAATTTAAAAGGCATGAATATTTCCTCAAGACAGGAGAAACACATAATATCTTTAGTGCTCTTTGTAGAAGAATGACTCATATTCCAAATATGAGAATCAAATAACAGGAGGTGCTAACAATTCTCCAGGTTTTTTAAATCACAGAATCTAAAACCTTTTTCTATGAGAGTGAAACAGGTCAATGATCTCTACATGGGAAAGTTTCAAAAAGTATACCGCAATCGTATTTTCTCAATTTGCATCAAATGACATCTCCAAGGAAAACAAAAGTCATTAATAACAAAACAAAGTATGTAATCTTATAAAACAAGTTCTGGTAAGAAGTTTTCTACTTCATAAGTTTGACTCTCTAGAGAATGTGAATGGCATTTCAAGAAACTAAATATAAATCTTAAGTGCACCAACAAAATTCATTATGAATCTTCACTTTAGAAATAACAGAAAACATAATCTGAATTGTCCATAGAAAGCAAACCTGAATTCATTGACTAGTATATCTAAAGTTCACAGCTTAACTGTGATTAAAAGTTCAGTGTACCGTAACCATAAAGCTCATATTTACTCTTGGGTAGATATGTGGCCAAGGACACTGGAAGCTAGTAAGAGGCACACAGCATATGCAAGACTTACTTTTGTTTGAACTATTCAGAGGACAACGGACTATTTCAAGAGTAGTCATAACAAACACAAATAGGTTAGTTTTATACCTCCTAGTAATTCTATTTGTGGTTTCAGAAAATACGAGGATGGGTGGTTCTGTAATATTTCAGAAATCCTCTATTTCCATAAAGAGAGGTCAGATTTTCTTGGGGGTTTGACAAGCAAGAGCCTGTGAAAGATATATAGCTCTTTTCAGTGTTTTAAATAGATACACTCAGAACTTCTTAGAATGTTCATCTTTATTTATTAGTATGATTAGATTCCTTTCTCTCTTTTTTTCAACAATTTAGCCTCTAAAAGACCATTTCCTCAGTCATTGCAACAGGATTTTTCTGACGTTCAGCTATATTTGTTATCCAGACAAATATCCTTGATAACTAAAGCCTCCACTTACTAAGGTCAGTAATACGGATAATGTTTAATGCTTAGACAGACTCGTTCCGTATGACCTGCATCACTTCTACAAGTATGTGTTTAGATAAATAATTACCTCGGAAAAATTATCATCTGACAGCATGCCAATGGGAACGTCTGCGAAAAAATTTGAAACTCTTAGGCGGATTTCTGTGCCAGCATCACCAGCAGCAGAAACATTTTCTACACCTGTGAAATGACATTGCTTGAGAAGCAACCAACAATGATAAATGCACACGTGCTTATATATGCATGAAAGGAAGAATGCAGATGTAGTGACACCAGTAGTTGGATGTTTCATAAGCTACTCAGACAAACTAGATAACATAAGCTGGGGCATAAGAAAGGAGTAAATTCTTTCGGAGGCGTGATTGAACTCTCTAGTACTAATTGCACTTAATAACATATGATTGTAACAAAGGTTTTGATGCAATTAGCAATTGGAGCAACTATACTCAATAAATCAGAAAGCTATTAAAGATTTTTCCAGACAAAAAAAGTCTCCGAAACATAAAAAAGAAAAACGTGTTTCTGCCCATCACTTTTGCACAAGCCATAGACATTCTCTACATAGGCCCAAGTAGAAAAAAAAACTGATTCAGATACAAAGTATGATACACAAGCTTTAAATAAGGCAGCGCCATTTACCCAATTCACTTTTGGATCTTCTACTATTTTACTTTATGTTTTCCTTGTTTTGCATTTTGCATAGGCGGAAGATGTTTAAGGGGATAGCACTGACAATAAAGGCTGAAAGACATATCATTACAGTTATGACCAATACTTTTTAACCGTCTCATATTCTTCCTAACTTCATTCTGGTATATTCGATTAAGCGGGAATCTGGACATGCCAACTGCTTATGAGAAATCTGTCGGAATAAAGTAGCATAAATTGCAACAATAGAGAAATAATCTAGCATCATAAGCATACTTTTGAATGGTAAATATTAATCATATACACCCAATCACCTGTGATTTGTTGAAGCTGGAAGCGATTCTTTTGATAAATGTCATTGGGGTCAGATTTCATCCTAATAAAGGTCCCCACTATTTTAAACTCAACGCTTTCAGGAAACTTGAGAAGCTCCTGAATTAGCGTTTTCTTTACATAAATTAGTTTAATATTTTCAGTAATAATCGCAGCAAAGCAGCTTTTAGGAGTCTTAGGGGCCTTCTTCATCTGAACAGTATGATTCTTTTTTGTGGCTAAGGATATTCTCCCTCCGTAATCATCACCATCTGAACTATCTTCATCATCAGAGTCATCATCATCATGATTTTCAGCAAAGTGCTCTTCCAGAAAATCATATACCTTTATCCTTGACATGGACTTCTTCCCGAAAAGGGCATAAAGTCTCTCATCACAAAGGATTTTCTTCTTCTTTTCTGCACTAGCAAGACCTTTATCATTTATGTACTTAGTGATGAATGCTGCCACCTCATGCCGAGAGTGCTTTTCTCTTGTATCCTGACCAATTGCTTCAAGAAACTCAATTAAAGGCCTAGAGCCCCATCCAACAAACTCAATTTTTCTTTTCCCAACTCTTCTCTTCCTTTTGTTACAAACAGGTGGCTTTCCACTGTAATCCTCCACCCAGAAGTTGTCATTCATATTGTTGCAACAACTTAAGGAGAACCTTCTAGGCAATGCAAATAAATTCTGACCAGCAAGTTTTATGCCATTCGCGATTCTTTTATGGCCACTCAGGAGATTGATGAGAGAAATATCTGCAAGCCTGCTCCCTATAAAAGACCGAATCGTTTTTCTTTTATTACATATTCAACAAAAATTCCAATTCATCTACAAAAGACCGAATCGTTTTTCTTTTGTCACATATTCACGAAAAAATTCAATTCATGCATGCAAGTGCGGGTAAGTAATATAAATCACAAAAGTATATCAAGAATAAGCTTAACAAACAGACAAACAACAAACACGACTCATATAAACCACAAGAAACAAACAAATTCAACACTGCATTACAATCATACTTCTCCGATAGAAAACAAAGACAGACTTCAACAAAAAAGAAACTGAGCTTTACCAGATGAGTAATTCGTCAAATTGCCAAGACTGTAGCCGAATATAATCAGACAGCCGAAGAGAAAGTACCGCCAGCAGAATCTTCAAATTGGGGGAAATGGGGAAATTACACGGGCGAAGGTAAAAAATTTAAAATTGGATTTCATCAAAAGATTTTCAGCTTAGAACATGAATTTTATTGCGGTATTTACTGGATTTTTCCACTGAAAACGAAATGTACGTTAGAAAAAGTGGGAGTCATAAATTTTGTTGCTCTTTTCAGAGTTGTCAAAACGTAATTCGACATGCCTGCCAGGTGCTAAAATCGGATATGGAGTTTTTACATTGTTATTATTTGCATCCAGGCCCATTAGGTTATACATTTCATGGTCAAGCCCTACTTTTATTTATGGATTGACACATCGGGACGAAGAGATCTAATTCTAATAATTATAATTATAATTATATTAATAATTAGGAGTTTTTCTATTGTTTAATATATTTTGATTACATTTAAAGGATGGCTCTAATTGATTTGACAATATCTTATAAAATTTACCCTGTTTTATCTCAAAACAAACATTACATTTAGAATTCATACTAGGGTTAAAAATCAAACCACCATTTGATACTCGATTCGAGATTGTTTTTTTAAATTATGTTTGATTAAAGATATTAAACAAGCTTGGACATACTTTTACGTTTGATAAAATCTAAAGCTTGAAGCGAGCTCGAGCTCGATAAGTAAAAAATATTAAAATAAGTATAGAAATGTCAACCTACTCGAACTCGACTCATGTTCGACTCGATTTACGATCATTCAATCTCAATTTGGTTAATAGTCAAACAAACTTAAACATCTTACTAATTACTATATAATAAAAGACAACCACTCTCTATAAAAGGAAATCAAGAAAAATTTTCCGCCTACTTTTCTGCTACAAATAGTAAGCTAAACATTAATAATATAATAAATATGTAGATATAATAAAATCATGTCCAAAATTAGTTCCAAGTTTTGATTCTGTTGGCAATTTCTTATATAAATAAGTTTGTATATGACATCTTATTATTGATTTATTTTGTAAAAAGTTTAAAAAATTGTTCGATTTTTTTCATTTTTTTCATGGTCTTTTAATTGACATTTATATTGCATATTTTAAAATAAATTACATTAAAAAAATGTAATTATTTGACAATTATTTAGGTTAGATTTGCATATGTAATATGAGTTGATTTTTTTTATATACAAATAAAAAATTTAACAATATTTTCCAAAAAAGAGTTTGTGTTTTCATTAAATGCTTATTGACTAATCCTTATATAAAAATAATCAATTTTATTTTTGATGACCTTAAGTTTATGCTATAAACAAGTTCATATATTTATCTTTTTTTTTTTTTTGAGAGGTCATATATTTATCTTTACTAATATAACATAGTTTTAAAATAGTAAGAACCAACCAACTTTCAGTTTTTTAATTCAGAGATATTTTGCATTTTTTTAAAGAAAAAAAAAAAGTTGATGAACACATACACCGGCGTAAGGAACATGCAAATTTAGAGACCTGCTTCATTTTTGTAGCTATCTTCCTCTCTGTCGAAAGTATATATCCAACATCCTAAAGACATAAAGAACTTTTTAAGTTTTAAATTCGTTTTTACTTAGAATGGATAAAAATGAATCATCTTTTCTTAGTATTCAATATGATACTCATAGAATTTTTTGATATAAAATACTAATTTTGAAATAAGCAATTGTATGTTAGTTGATTATTGGGTTTGGATTTGAATATTTATGGTGGGTTGAACTATTCAATTTATTGTTATTGGATTTGAGATGCAAATAAAAATAAATTAATTTTTTTTTTGATGAAATAAAAAGTTATTAGATAATTTAATATTCTATATTTTTAAAAAAAAAATTATTTTATTTTATACAAATTGTTTTCTTTCATATAAGAATATTTCAAACCGTGCATCGCACGATGGGGTGATTCTAGTAATGATAGAAACTCAATAATATTTAAATATGCTCGAACAACGGTACGTTCAACTTAATTCGACTCATTTATAGTCCTACATACAAAAATTATTTTTACGTTTAAATTTGTCACATCTCCTCAATCCATAGACAAAACACTTAGGATGTGTTTGGTTGGGACTGAAGCCTGCTGTGACACTGTTGACTGAAGTAAAGTTGCTGAGAAAAGTAGCCGAAGAATATAAAAAATGTGTGTCAAGCCCCCAGCAACTATTAAAGACAAACACATGCTGGGGTTTGAGGATGTCTCAAACCAACTATGCAGAAACCCATCCAAACACAGCCTTATTTATGATTTTGGGAGTAAACTAATAGGCTATGTTTGATTATGGCTGGG
>JAUEKW010034657.1:0-13784 GCA_032274785.1 Ajuga reptans
ATGGACAAAATTTTAATACAAGAAATTATAGGACCAAATTGTAAAATAAAATTGTTTGAGTATATGTATCGTATACGGAGCAAATATGGATATACTATAAGTTACCTCGGACAGTGGCGACTCTAGCAATGTCGTCCATAGCATAGACGACTTCACTTACTTTTTCAAAACTTCTAAATTGTACCATAATTTGTTAATGTTTGAGTGAACCGTACCATAACTGGTCAAAAGTGCCATACATTTCATACACTACACACATTATACACACACTACATACATTCACACACGACATACGTTTCACATACATTACACACACTGCACACATTCCACACATGTTTCACACACTACCTATATTTTACACACACTACACAAATTTCACACACTACACATATTTCACACACACTACACACGATTCACACACATTACACACACTGCACATATTCCACACACGTTACACACATTGTACACATTCCACATACTACACACATTTCTCACACACTACACAGGTTTCACGCACACTACACAAACTACACACATCCTACACACACTTCACACACTACATATTATCATCAATCTTATTGTTGGAATGTGTGGAATGTGTGTAGTATGTGTGTAATGTATATGAAACATTTGTAGTATGTGTAATGTGAGAAATGTATGTGTAGCGTGTGTGAAGTGTGTGTAGTGTATGTGAAATGTGTAGTCTTTGTGTGCAGTGTGTGTAATGTGTATGTAGTATGTGTAATGTATGTGAAATGTATGTAATGTGTATAATGTGTGGAATGTGTGTATAGTGTGTGTGGAATGTGTGTATGTGAAGTGTGTGTAATATGTGTATAGTGTGTGAAAATATATGTGAAACATGTGTAATGTGTATAATGTATTAAATGTGTATAGTGTGTGTGAAATATGTGTGGAATGTGTGTATGTGAAGTATGTGTAGTGTGTGTGAAACGTGTGTAGTGTGTGTGAAATGTGCGTAGTGTGTGAAATATATGTGGAATGTGTGTGCAATATGTGTGAAACGTGTGTGAATGTGTAGTGTGTGAATGTGTAGTGTGTGTGAAGTGTGTGAAGTGCGTGTGAAATTTGTGTAGTGTGTGAAATGTGTGTATGAAATATGTATAGTGTGTGTAATGTACGTACTGTGTGGAATGTGTTTAGTGCGTGTGTAGTGTGTGAAATATGTGTGTAGTGTGTGTAGGTGTGAAGTGTGTGATATGTGTGTAGTGTGTGTAGGTGTGATGTGTGTGATATGTGTGTAGTGTGTGAAATATGTGTGTAGTGTGTGTAGGTGTGAAGTGTGTGATATGTGTATAGTGTGTAAAATTTGTTTAGTGTGTGAAATATGTGTGTGGAATATGTATAATGTGTAGTGTGGAAAATATTTAGTGCATGTGTAGTGTGTGGAAAAATATTTAGTGCATGTGTAGTGTGTGTAGTGTGTGTGGAAAGTGTGTGTAGTCTGTGTACTATGTGTGAAATGTATGTAATGTGTGTAGTGCGTGTGTAGCGTGTGTAGTATGTGTGTAGCGTGTGTAATGCGTGTGAAATGTGTGTAGTATGTGTAATGTGTGAAGTGTGTGTGAAATGTGTGTAGAGTGTGTGAACGTGTGTAATGTGTGAAATGTGTGTGTAGTGTATGCAATGTGTTAAATGTATGTGTAGTGTGTGTGAACCGTGTGTAGTGTGTGAATGTGTGTAGTGAGTGTGAAGTGTGTGTAGTGTCTGTAAAATGTGTGTAGTGTTTGTAAAATGTGTGTAGTGTGCATGGTTGTAGAAGTCGTTAGGCGCTAGCTAGGCGGTGGAGTGGGGACTAGCAACTAATCGGGGCTTATGCGGGGCTAATCGGGGCATAGGCAGGGTTAGACGGGGAGTAATCGGGAAATAAACGTAGGCGGCCAATAGGGGCCTAGCGCCTAGTCGGGGATTAATCGGAGCTAGTCGGGGAGTTTTGCAACAGGTGTGTAAAAAATGTGTAGCGCGTGTGAAATGTGTGTAGTGTGTATGAGGTGTGTGTAATGTGTGTGAAACCTTTTAGTGTGTGTAATGTGTGAAATATGTGTACAGTGTGTGTAGTGTATGTAATGTGTGTGACATGTGTAGTGTGTGTATTTGTATGTGTGTGCGTGTGGTATGTATAATTTGAGTGCAATTTATAAGATCTAAAAAAAAAGATGGACTAGAGGAACTTATTTTTTTGAGAACTTATAAGCTCTAAGAGCTTATTTTTATATCTTATAAGTTGTTTGACATCTTATTTTGCCAAACACATTTCAAGAGCTTATAATCTCTCAAACATCTTATAAAATGTTTTGAGAAACTTATAAGCTTAGCCAAACAACCTCTCAGAGATTTGTATGCAACTTAAAAATATTGGTATTTGTGGCGTGAAAAGGTGTTATGAATTTGTTGTTTCAACCTACACACAATTTGACTCACTTCTCTCTTGAACATGCACACACTCCACCACACCACCATGCATATAAAAAATACAATATAAATGTGGAATGCTTTGAAAAAATCAACAATTGACAACAAAATTATAGAAGGCATGTATAATACATGTGATATAAGCTTTAGCTATCGATTTAATTCCTCCGTCACACGAAATTATACTGTGTTTGTTTATAGTCGGGTACTGAGAAATTGTTGGCTGAAGTAAATAAGGTTGGAGAAAGTGAAACGTCATGTTTTTTGTAAGTGTAGGAAGCGGAGAGACGATTGCAAAAATCTTCTTTCAAGCTAGATTGAAAAAAAGGTTTGGACACAACTCTTCTTAAACAAACACACAGTTGGTTGGGCCAACCCTCAACAGATTGCGTCCAACCTTAAACGAACACACTCAATTTAGTCGTTTGCACAAAATTAATTAGATATCGAATCGTCTTTCAAGTTATATTGATAAAGGGTCGGACACAACTCTTTTTAAACAAATACACAGTTGATTGGACCAACCTTAACGCATTGCGTGCAACCTTAAAGAATTAAACAAACACACGATTGGTTGGACCAACCTCAATGCATTGCGCGCAACCTCAAAGAAACGCACCCAATTTATTTTCCTGTTTGTACAAACTAGATATCCACCCGTGCGACGCACGGGCTAGATATTATTTTATTATATTGTTATTAAAATATAAACGTAAATATATCTTATAATGGAAAGAAAAATGCGTAATTGATAAGATGTTATAGAGGACTTTATGAAATGGTGTACTATAATGAGTAAAAGTTTGGTATAACAATGACACGCCTAATTATCGGAAACTACACAAAATCCAAACTAATAGAAAAAGTTAAAGATTAATAGGTATGAAAAGCTTTTCTATATACAACATTAATAGTTGCATTGTCATGTTGTTTCTCTCCATAGCATATTAGGATCTTTAAGCCACGTCGATTTGTAACTCTTGACAAAACAATATATAATTAGCCATGACTGAAAAATTGTTTGCGCAAAAAGAGTTCTACTTAGATTAGACAATGATTACTTTGACTATTGTTGATTGTCATAATATATGAAACTATAAGAGGCAACTGACGACGTTGAAATCTGAAAGGCACTCTCATATCGAATGTAGTCAATGATAATCTTGGAACACACACATTTGTACCTGCATTTGTAATTTTTTTTAAAATCAAATTTCTTTAAAATAAAATGATTTAGAAAATAAAAAATTATCAAAATATAAAAAGGCAAAACTAAAGTATAAAATTTTAATCTTCTAGAAAAAATATAAGTTTTATCCTTCTAAAAATATATTATTTTAAAATTATCTGATATTTTTATTTTAAATACAAAAACTTTATGGAAATGTATCATAATAATCCTAAAAATAAGTAACTTACATTTAGAAATTAATACTTTAATTATATATATGCCTAATGGATGTTAAATCGAAGATCGTGAAATGAAGATTAATACGGTATATTTTTCATAAAAGACGGAGTTGATACGAAAAAGTTATATGACTTTTAAATATTAAGGAAAAACAAAAATAAAAAAGAAAAGGAAAAAAATCTTATTGATTGACTATTAACCACCCCTTATTTGTAGCAAGTGAATGTCTATTAATAAATTTTTTTTTTTTTAAAAACTATAAAAAAACACATTATCCAGTATTCAACGATTCTTTTTATGATTAAGATAGATTAATAAAATACAGAATTTCTCCTATTTCTTTCCCACCCTTTAATCTCTTTTCGTTCACCCAAACTTCAGTTCTCTTCGCCATATTTGCTCCTTCTTCTGTGACAAAGCCCGACTATGAAGATTTCAAGCATTGCATTTTCACTTACAGCTCTCCTACTCAAAAGGTCAAATAATCCAGTTTTTGCTAATTCCAGAACACTTCGTCGGCCCTACTCTACTGCATTATCAGAGAGCCCGGAACTGAATGAGTTCCTGGAATACATGGAAAAACTCAGGAACTACGAAAAAACTGGCGTCCCCAAAGGCGCCGGCACTGATACCGGCGAGGGGTTTGATTTAGGTAGGATGAGGCGGCTGTTGCACAATCTCGGCAATCCCCAATCCAAGTTTAAGGTAAAATTTCTTTGATATTCATGTTTGCTGGTTATTGTCTACCATCGGTTGAAATGACTTTGGTCGAGTGAGGAACTCTAGTTTCAGTTTCTAATCTAGGTTGAAGTTTTGATTAGACCATTTTGGTTGGCGCAGTTCTGTCATTGAGTTGAGTTCTAACTTAAATTAGAAATTATTGGACAGTATTCTGTAAGCTTGGATTGATAAGTTTCCAAATTGAGCTCAAATGAGGTTCTCAAGCCGCTGAATCCTCCGGTTGGTTTTTTCTACTTGTTTATGTGTTGTTTTGCAAGAACCTTTCGAAGGTGGTTTTACTTCATTTTATTTTTCTATGGCAAATTGGAAGAAATGTGCAGTTTTGCTTTTGTTTTCTTTTGATGCAAGATAAATGTTTAATCTGCTATTTTTTTCATAAACTCTTATGCAGAGTTTTTAGATTCCACAAGGTTGCTTTTTAAATTACAATATTTGGAAGCTAATGATTTCAACCTATAATAACCAACCATTAAGTTTGTTTGTAAAAAATCCAAGCTGCAGTGGTGGCCAAACCTTTCTGCTTATGAATTATTTTCTCTGTAACCACAATTCAAAGGAATATGCTGACTTGAATTTGTGGTTGTCAGGAAGGACCTCTATCTTCATTGAGTTTGAGATTTGTTCCAAAAGATGATTTGGTCTTATTTTACTTCTTTTGGTCTGATATATCAACTTAAGTGCTTTTACTTGTAGAAGCCTGCCTACGGTTTTGGGGTTTCTTACTTCTAGTATGAGTTGATAAATTTAAATGGTTGACTTTGATTTTAGGCTGTACATATTGCTGGCACAAAAGGGAAAGGATCAACTGCTACATTTCTTTCCAGCATTTTACGTGCAGAAGGGTATTCTGTTGGTTGCTATTGCAGGTACGGTCTCTAATTCTGGTGTCAGATTATGTGATGGTAGAATCACGAGTCTGCATTTTATCATGATCTACAAAATTTTAAGTGCTTATTTTTATACATATATATGTGACGAATGCAATTACATCTTTGACCAGCCCGCATATACGGACTATTAGAGAGCGTATGACCCTGGGAACAACTGGAGAACCTGTGTCAGCAAAGTCATTGAGTTTGCATTTCCAAAAAATAAAGGAGGATCTTGACAAGGCAGTGGAACTTGAAAAAGGGCATCTCAGTCAGTTTGAGGTATGCTTTTGCGATGGATAGATTATGCTATTAACTTACAGGATGACGGTGTACCTTCTGGTAAAAGGAAGTGTATGTGGTTCTGTCTGTTCAGAATTTTGTGTTGAATATGTTATAAGGATCTATACTGACATTCAATCCAATTGAGTGTTTAATCCAGGTTCTTACAGCTATAGCATTCAGCCTGTTTGCTGAAGAGAAAGTTCATTTTGCAGTTATTGAGGTAGGTTACTATTTTAATTTTACAAATCAGTAGTTGCTTCGTATTTTCAGTTTCTATTGTATCATAAAGCAATATTTTGTTTAATAATCTGAGTGAGCTTTCAATCTCAATAAACTGATAAACTTTCATTACCTTTCACCTTATGCCAAACTTCTTTTTAATTTGACTATACCTGGTTTGGAAATTGTGGATTGCACTTGGTGCGAATCAACATCTTGTCATTCTAGCTTCTCTATTGGTTGAGTTTTTATTATAATATTTATCGTTCTTGTTCCTTTTTGTACTACTTGATGGATGTAATCTGTGCTTCATTGTATATATCTAGCTATAATTGGTAATGCTGGAAGTTTGGTAGATATTATTTTAATTTCTTCTGTCAACCCATAGGCCGGATTAGGTGGTGCTCGAGATGCAACCAATGTATTTACCAGTTCAGGCCTGGCAGCATCAATCATTACAAATATAGGTGAAGAGCATCTAGCTGCTCTTGGGGGATCTCTGGAGAGTATTGCAGTTGCTAAATCAGGAATAATTAAAGAACGGCGTCCAGTTAGGTGGTTCTTATATACTTTCCGTACAAATCTGTATTTCCTCATAGAATATGTTAGATTAAAATTCAATTTGTGCTTTTTGCTGGTAAGGCTGTCCCCATTTAGTTTAATACCATTTTTTGGGCTTGTGCATCATTACTCTCACTCTCTCTCTATATATATGTGTGTAAGTGTGTATATATACAT
The DNA here is from genome assembly GCA_032274785.1 of Ajuga reptans. Classification (NCBI taxonomy): domain Eukaryota; kingdom Viridiplantae; phylum Streptophyta; class Magnoliopsida; order Lamiales; family Lamiaceae; genus Ajuga; species Ajuga reptans. Next base: position 6,697 of record JAUEKW010034657.1, read on the forward strand.
GTGTATGTAAGTACATATCTTTTTCCTAGATTAAGTTCTTCGAAGACAAGTATATATATGATAATTTGCCATGGGATTTTCACACCTGATTAATTTGTAAATTCTTTTAGCTGGTTCTGGGTGGGCCATTCCTTCCACACATTGAGTGTATCATCCGTGGCAAGGCATTGTCTCTGTGTTCACCTGTAATATCAGCATCAGATCCTGGAAATAAAAGTGTTGTCAAAGGCTTTTCTAGAGCATGTGAGATGCCCCACCAATTATGCGATATTCTTCTTTTGATCGAGAGGGACCTTCACGTGGTATATGTTTGCGATATATTGTTCAGATCCTTAAGAGCAAATTGTTATACAAGCCAACTATTTTTGATTGCTTAACTGTCAGTACAATTCTTAATGTTACTTTGTTTATATCAGTTCATTGAGTTGTTTGATCTACAACTACGCTTGCTTGGCTCGCACCAGCTTCAGAATGCTGTAACTGCTACTTGTGCAGCACTCTGCCTTCGTGAGCAAGGTGGGAAAGGGAACTTTTTATGACTCTCATAATTTAAAATGGAACTTTTCTTCTACCCATTGATTACATGTGTGTACATGAATTTCTGTTCCAAAAATTTGCCTAGCCTTAGAGCAGGAGATTATACCGTGGCTCATTTTTGGTTAATCAAAGGACTATGCTAAACACCCACTGAGCCTTCATCCCACTATGTCGTTGGCTATATGAATCTTATTTTTTACGTGATCCATACTATGAAGTGTGGCAAAATATTATGCTAGTTGTGAACCTAACGCAGCCCTCCACCTTATTCTGGAATTGGGACCTGAAATTGTGGGCTTGGCACTGGCTGTTATGAGCAGGCAAAAGTGCTTATAGGCAGGAGGTGTCAGCCAAAGTACTATGGTAAATGAAGAAAATAGCCATAAGAGTATGGGGTCACTATGGTATCTACAATCGTGATAACTGTTTTTCCATTTGGTAAAAAGATTCCCTATTTTCTTTGATTTGCTTTTTATGATCAGGCTTTGAAGATTGCTATATGGTATATGCTCAATCACCATCTTCAATAGTTAATTAATGGTGACAGGTGACTGGATACAGGATTGAAAATATACATTTGCATGAGGTAGTGATGTTAGCTCCGATCAATAATTTGGCCCAAATGGCTAACAGCTTGCCTCCAATATGTCATTTGTGGAAAATAATTTGGAGCGTGAAAGCATCTGAGTTTCGATTTGCGTCGAATTCATTTCTAGTAATGCCTCCAATTTTTAAGAGATCAAATATAGCGATCTGTATATCTTGGCTTGTTTAAAGAAGTATTCGATAGCCTTGAGCATCTCTTTATTGTCTAGTTGATTCTTATTGCTTCAATAGTGCATCCTACTGCAGTACTGCTATAAAACGTCTTCTATATTAACTTGGATAATTGGCTTAGCTGGAACTTACAGTATAACCTCATCGTGACTTGCTAAACATTATTCACATACTATCCTCTATCATGAGTTGTCTGATATTACGAGTTGTCTTTGTGGATTATAGCATTATTTGATTATTTTAGTACTTCTGATCGAGTGCATCTAATACATGTTATGACGTTGACTTTTCCTTTTTTAATAATTTTACAAATATTTTAGGATGGAAGTTGACGGATACATCAATTCGTGCTGGTCTAGAATGTGCATATCTGGTAGGTAGAAGCCAATTTTTGACATCTAAAGAAGCTGACATGCTAGGACTGCCAGGAGCAACTATACTGGTCGATGGAGGTTTGTTTAATTAGTTTTGAAGATTTTAATCTCCACACTACATTATAAGGCTTTTGACAAGACGTAGATGCATTTGTAGGAGTCCAAGTATCCTCTTGGGCGTTTCAGGATCATAACTTGTTTCATAGCTCATTTATTTCTTTAGTATCCTGTCCTCCCTCAACATGCAAAGTACATGCTCATGGCTGGTGCCAAACTATTAACAATGAAAAAAGTTATCATGTTTACTTAGTTAATTTCAGTCATTTCTGCAAGAATCTGGCCCAGTTGTGGACAGGCTTGTGCTAATGTTTATTGAATTATGAGTTGCAGCCCATACCAAAGAGTCTGCCCAAGCGTTAGTGGACATGATTAAGATGGCGTTTCCTGATGCAAGATTGGTTCTTGTGGTTGCCATGGCAAATGATAAAGATCATTTGGGATTTGCCAGAGTTCTACTTTCAGGTTAAGTATCTGCCTGAATTTGTGTTAGCGTTATTGCTTTGTAAATATTTGTGGGATTAGGAACAGGGATGGTGCATTAGAGTAGAGACTAGAGTTGTCTGTCTTGTCCTCAGAATTGACCATATTGCATCAGACATGAGATAAGCAGCGGTATTGAGACTCTAGCTCATAGTAGAAGAAACCATATCGTAAGAGGGCTTTTTTTTGGCTGCCCCTTATGAGCTAGTGAGTCTTGCCATACCTGATTGATCTAGGGCAAGATACAAAAGATAAAAACTGGGGAATTTCGTAAAAGATCGGCATTCTCAATCTGCTGCAAAAATTTCCACACGTCTGGCTTTTCTTCGAACATGACGAACTATTGTCTGCATGCTTGATTTATTTATTTATTTTCCTGATTGTTGTTCTGTATCGGTGGTTAATTTGTATCATTTACTGGGTTTACTGCTGTAACTGGAAAGCTGAAAGGCTATGAATTTTCTTAACTGTGGAAATTAGTAAGCAAACAATGGCTACTGTTTCGTCGGATAAGTGAAAAATATATTTAGAAAACTAAGCTTGTAAAACACCCGATAGGTAATTTATGGTGGAAGGGATAGTTCATTAGATGCTTTGCAAACTATCACACATGTGCTTTTCTGTTACTCATACAATTGCATCTCCTGGTAAAAGAACCTGTCTCTTTGTGCAGTTCGATGCTTGGAAGCTGTATGTTTCACTGAAATTGATATTGCTGGAGACAGATCCCGTACAACTTCATCATCCTCGTTAAAGGAATTTTGGATCAAAGCTTGTAGAGATATGGGTGGTGATTTTCTTGACTGCAAAACTACCAAGTACAAATTGTTTGAGGATCAGCACACTCAATCTTCAGGAAAAATGGAACGTGAATCCATTTTATTTGTGAAGGGATCGTTGATGGATTCAATTAGATTTGGACATGAGGTTCTCAGTGCAAAATCTGCAAGAAAAAATGGGATAATTGTTGTCACTGGATCTTTGCATATTGTTTCAGCTGTTTTAGGTTTCCTAGAAGCATGAATTATTCATTTGTTTAATATATTTTCCAAATGATAGTTTGGTTCCAGTGCCATTTTGTCAAAGACTTCGCTTTAATATTGGCTATCAAGATAATTTTTTGTCGTTTTTTGTGCTGAAAAGTTCAGGCTGTTTGAGGTTTCCTAGAAGCATGATTTATTTATTCATTTGTTTAATATATTTTCCTAATGATAGTTTGGTTCCAGTGCCATTTTGTCAAAGGCATCGCTTTAATTTTGGCTATCAAGACCATTTTCTGTCGTTTTTGTGCTGAAAAGTTCAGGTACCATAACCTAGCAAATTAATTCCATGCCAAATGATGAAATTTGTTGGTATCAACTCTGACAATAGGTTTTCCCTTTTGACTAAATTCTTGTAAAGACTCTCGCATCTTTGGCTGTAAACTGACATTAATGCCATGTTCGTAGCTTTTATACAGGACTATGTCCTTCTTTTGTCCCAACTTGTACAACATAGGATTCTAAGCTTACCAAAATCTCAATGCAGTAATTTTATACATGTTTTCTTTTTTTAACAATTGGCTGTTCAGTGTACAGGTTGTAGTTTGGAGGACCTCTCTCAGACATGTCCAACAGGTGGGGTCACTTCTTTTACTGCTGCTCAGAGTCTACTGTTCTCCATTTTGTTGTTTGCGGAGTTGCTCTATCACTATTTTCCTGGTATGCTTCTTATCATTGCACCCAATTCTTGAGTAGAAGTGCCCCTTGTTTTTCCCCCCTATTTTTCTTTATGAGTTCTTTTTTTAAGATTTTATTTTTATTGTTTTCTAGAAATTTTCTTGCCGATTCTCGTATCCTTTTTGCTAGATTGTCTATATATCTCCTGCGGGGCTTGTTTGGTGGTACACCATTTTTTTACCTTTTGAGTTGTACGGTGAAAAAATGTATACACAAATAAAGTCATTCCCCTCTGCTTTGATTTCTTCACTCATCTTGGGCTATTCCAGTTAAATAATAGTTCTATACGTTTGAGATATCGTGGCGTCACGTATTAGAAATTATGGTCAATATAGACTTACTGTGATTCATCAGCTCTCCCTCTATCATCTCGTTGGAAAACCTCGGCGGAATTTTATTAAAATTTGGAATCAAGCACCACCCAGTTTATTCAGAAAATAAAAAACTTTGAAAGAAACTATTATTCACTGTATAAAAGAGAATCATTGATAAGTTGAATACAACAATTTTTTCAATGTTTATTTCTTTATTTTAATGATTTGAAAGTGTTTGGTCCAAAGTGCTCATAGTTGAGTGGTAGTACGTGTCTTTCTAATTTAAGTACACATCAAATGTTGTAATGGTGCAATTTTTAGAATGAAAGTAAAGGAAGCAAATTTGAAGCCTGAACTTGGTTAAAGAAGCCTAAGAGACCAAAATGTGCTTGCTAGGTATTTTATGTGGTCCTACTACTGATAGTGGCTCTGTCATATTTGTTTTCTTATCATTAACTCTCTCTCTAGCCAGTTGCTATCACAAAAAATAAGGTTAAATTTAGTTTTCTGCTAATAAAGACAATACTTTATGGCGATTAAACGGTAGATTTTGCAGGCCATAGTTTGAGTAATGGATTGGAAATACTACCTGTGGATAGTCATCCCGTGATTCCCAGAACAGGGACACGTGGCATAAATTCACAGCCCGCAAAATAAATAGGTCGTGTTCCTAAAAACCCTTTGGAACCTGCCCGTCAGCAAATCGCAGGACGGACCACGCAGTCGACTCCCTTAGCTCGTTACAAAGTAAAAACCGTAAACTGATCTGCATTCCCCACGGCACCGGATCCATCAGGCTGCACCTCGAGCTCGTCTTGAGGCTACCCACAGAGTCGAACCTTAGATCGGTCCAAATAGTCCGGTCCCCAGACCCGGTCCACCCCGAAGCTCGCAGACCGACATCAATAAAATCTTTTAGTGCCGAAAAGACCTCAAATGGCCCCGAAGTGTACAAACTCAGACCCCGGCGACACCATCCCATGCCGAGCTGGAGCTCGTGACCGACTCCCTATGCCGAGCTGGAGCTCATAACCGACTCTCCATGCCGAGGTGCCCACCTGCTTGAAAGGCGGTTCCCAAACCCCTATAAATACCCCCATCCCCCCATTAGGGAAGGGAATTTTGAATCTCTGTATGAAAAAAGAAGGATAGAAGTCTGTGAAAGCAATAGCCTCACGCAGCTCGTTCAATAAGAAAATATTTACACTTCACTTTCAATTGACATCTTTACTTTGATAAGTACATTCATCTCCCTAACAATACAAATTTCTGGTTGTGTTACACGTGTCCCAAATCATTAAAGTAAGCAGCCGCATCTCATTGGTTATTAACTCTTAATAATCAGTTAAAAGACACGCGTCCACACTACCACAGATAGTTAAATTGCTCTTTGGCTTTGTCATATGGTTATACTTCATCTTCGTTTTGTTCTAACTTTCTCCCCTTCTTCGTTCTATTGTTCTCGGTTCTTTCGCCCGTCCTTAATATTAGATTTTTTTATGTATTTTCTAAGTTGTATCTTTTTTATGTCATGAAATGTATACGTAAAAGACAGTTAGTTTTTGAATCTTAAAAGCAATACTATTACTGGTTGTGTTATAACTTGTGCCCTCTTTCTAAGATTAATTAGGGTGTGCATGGGGTAATAAGACATCAAATTCTACTTTACTTTCAAGATGCGTGCATATCATGTAAAAAAGACAGGAGTGAATTCTTTCAACTCGTCTAATGCCTTAAATTGCTGTAGTTATTACCAGTGATGAACGATTTGATATGTCGGATGTGCAGAAAAAGATAAAGAACAATTCGTATCTTAGAAAATAAGAAACATTTGACATCAGAGACTTTTGCTAGAGTAACCAAAAGTGATATGTCAATTGCAATGCATTTAATTTGGGGAGTACTTGTATTTTGGAAATTTATTTATTTCAAATCTCCTGTTTGGATGTTTAGTGGATTTGAATTGTATGATTTTTTTCCTCATATTAAAAAGAAATAAAAATATAAAATTTAAAATGAAAGTTTGTCTTTGTGTGACTGAGTTTCTTTACAGTTTATTCATGAAAATATTGGGATGTTGAAGCAGTGAAGGAGGAGGGGGACATAACAGCAAAATGGGCCATGGAAAATCTGAGGTGGAGCCGCCTTGAGATCGCCCGGGATTCCTGCTCCAACCATCATTACTCTGTTTTAATCTCAGGTGAGTAGTAAAAAATAAAAATTATGGTGCTGTGGGTCTGCCTTTTATTAATGGTGTTCTCAGACTGAGTAATAAGTAACAAAATAATTGTGTACTTTCAGTTTTCCTACCTCGCACAAAGAAAAATGCATATTTTGGGTGGGTTCCTCTATTTTCAGCCTCTACTATTATTTACTTCTATTTTTATCTGCATTCAAAATGGGTCCTTGCACTTTTATTTATTAATAACATTAGTTCCTTTTATTAGTTCCTTTTGGATGGAAGGATTTCAAAATCAACGTGATTTCAAATTAATTGATTTAAAATCTTTTGTATTTGAAAATCTACTCATTTCAAATCCCTTGTTTGGATGTTCAATTGAAGTGACTGGATTTGTATTGTTTGAATTTTTTTTTCTCAAAAGAAAAGCTGATAATGAAAGTGTGAATGTGTGTATATGCGAAGTGTGTGTGTGTAATATGTGTTTAAAGTGCATGTATGGTGTGTAGTGTGTGTGAGAATTGTGCGTGTAGCGTGTGAAGTATGTTCAGTGACGGACTTACATAGGGGCCAAGGGGGGCATTGGGCCCCCTGGCCCCGTGAAAATTGCTACTATATATAGGTGTATTTCGATCGATTTTAATATAAA
>JAUEKW010034876.1:0-13772 GCA_032274785.1 Ajuga reptans
TCTCTTGTTTTGTGCTTCTAGTTTTGTATCAGTTTTGGCCATTTTCTTTTTAATATAACCACAACAGATGTGGCCTTTTGATCCCTTTCCAGTGTGGTAGTCAAAGAAGACAAGAAACTGCTCACTGTTCTCTTCAGTGATGGTAGAGATGGACGAGCTTTCACTCTTAAGGTGAAGACAAGTTTAGAGATCTTTCACTGTCCAAATTTTAGCAATATCATTGTATTATTTGTTCTTATCCTTAATTTTTTCTTCATTTCAATGCTCAATTTAACATTGCACTTCTGTGTCTCATCAATTGTGGCAGAACAGAGAACTGTGGATGTTAAATATTGTATTGAGCAGCAATGGAGGGGTTTGATCACATTATTGTTATATCTACTTGATTGCAAAAATAGAGCACTTTGAATGTTGAATATTGTATTGAGCAACAACGGAGGGGCTTTATCACATTATTGTTTTACATACGTGATTGCTTATGTTTATCTAAATATATCACTGGTGAACATTGATAGTCTTTTTCATGGTAAATAATGTTTAATTCATAAATATTAGATTCTTTGTTATTGTTGCTTTATCTTTATCATTGCTTTCACAACTAGGGAAGGATACCTAAGTTTCTTTTGTTGCCATATGCCTGGATGCCTTGTAATGCAGGCAGAAACACTAGAGGATTTGTTTGAGTGGAGGTCTGCGCTTGAGGAAGCCCTTCTGAATGCCCCAAATGCTGCTCTTGTTATGGGACAGAATGGCTTACTCAAGAATGATCAGTTAAATGGAGCTGATGCTTCTTCAGAACAATGTATGTTTCTCACTACTTGAATGGGCAACTAGGTTGTTATTGTATCTTAGAAGGTGAATCTTTTGCAATAAGACTATGAGTAATAGAGTCCTGCTTTTTGTCATAAAGACAACAACTATGTGATGTATGCTTTAGCAACCTGATCTATCCTTATCTAATGCATGTTTGGCAGAAAAAATTAAAAAGTGTTGTTTTTTTTAATCTTTTTATAGACACATAATTCATCTCTCTGTCATTACAAATTCTATTTAATAGGGAGGTATATTACCTCCTTAGGAAGAATAGGGACAATGTAGATTCCTTCAGGTTAACTCCTTGTGAGGATGTCACAGTCCCACCATTTTAGTATTGTTTTAGTATTTTCAAATGACCGTGTTATGGCTTCATATATCTCCTATGGTTCTTTTAGCCTTTGCCAACTACCAAGTAAAGAGAATGTGCTATGTTTGCAAGGTTATGGGCTTGAACTGCAGTTCTCTTTTCAATTTTCCATTCTCTTATTTCTAGCCCCCCTCCCCCCTGCAGGAAGAGGGGCTCCGTTTGGTTCTTTTTATTTATTATTATTGTTGTTGGTGGTGGTGGTGATGGTGGTGGTGGTGCTGCTGTGCTATTATTATTATGATTATGGTTGTTGTTGTTGTTGTTATAGCACTGAAGTAGTCCTAATGCCTCGATTTCTTGAATTCTGATAATGAGTCTCATCATTCTTATTTCTCTTTTTTTCTTCTTTCCTTCTTGGCTTGTTATAGCAAAGGACAAACAGACTCCCAAATCCTTAGTAATTGGCCGACCAGTTTTACTTGCTCTGGAAGACATTGATGGCACTCCATCCTTTCTAGAAAAGGCTCTTAGGTTTCTTGAAGAGCACGGTGAGCCTCTTCTTCTACTGTACTCATGTAATAACATGCTTTGTTTTATTACCTACTAAATTTAATCCATTCTTGTACTACATCTTCTTAGAGACCAAATAAAATGTCCGATGTATTTAAAAGTACTAATTTAGTATATATGACTTATTCATGACGAAACAGTATACGTATATATAAATCATGTGTTTATAGTGTCTGGCATTCTGAACAGCTGCTCAAATAGGTATGCTAGCAAAAACCATGGAACAAACAATATGTTGTATTTAATTTATTTTAGCCAGTTACTTTCATGGATTTTTTAGACAAGATCTCCTTATTAATTTTCCTTGGAAAGAATGGATGCTCTAATTCCGATATCAGAGAGTTCCACTGGTGTACTCTATGACACTCATTTGACAATTAACACATTTTTCTTGTTGATAGGAAACAACAAATTATGTTAATGATTAAAAACTTGGAGAGACTTTAGAATGATAAAGAAAAGCACAACAAAGAAGAAAAGACAACGAAAAGAAAAGAAAGAAATATCTAGAGTTCATCTGACATGAAGCTGCCTACTGCCCTTTCCATTGCTCTAAGTTAAGAGATGCTATTACCATTTAGAACTCCTTTGTTTAAGCTCTCTTTGGATTTATTAAGGAAGAACATTATAACCATTCATTTGTTTTTAAAGGCCTGCTCTATTTAATTTTCTCTAGACAAATGAGTAATTAGAGGTCCTTACTTCTTCTTTGCATGACAAATAAGACTCAATATGCAAGAAATTTCCCTTAAATTTAGTCATATATTTGTTTCGGTCTTCAGATGTACATTAAGATGCAATCCTGTGTTAGCATTGAAATGGTTTACATCATTGCCTTTCCTACACCCATGTTGTAATTGTTCCTAATATTAAGCTTAAATTTGTATATCCTTCATGTATGGAGTCGTATACACTCTCATCTCTTTTACATACCTAGCTTAAATGTTCATTTTATATTTCACTTAATTTTGTTCCTCATCCTCACATTTAACATAATATTAAATGGGCCATTTTGTTGTACTTTCGTCATCATCATCATAATATTTTATTTTTTATTTCGTTTTGGGAACAACTTGATCACAATCACTCATATGGTCATATACTAAAGCTTTATAGAATGTCATTTTCCAAGTTGGTTTTGATAGCAAATTCATTTTTAGGAGTCAAAACTGAAGGCATCTTGAGGCAAGCTGCAGACGTTGAAGATGTTGAACGCCGAATACAAGAATATGAGAAAGGTTGGTTCGATCCATAGATTTCATAACATTTTGTCTTTATGTATAGAGTAATTTATTGGAAGTGCGGATCTCCTTTTAAATCTTACAGATCTAAGTAAATTCCTGACAACCTACTTTAAGTTTGTGGAAGTTCTACAAATCTCTATACTTGTATAGTTATTTAACAATTGCATATCTGAAAACAATTCAAATTATACCTGTGTACTGCTTAGACACTTTCTTTTTCTTTTTCTTTATATGCGGGTGTTGGAACATATGTTTATATAAAAATATATCTTCATGGAGCTTTAGAATTTCAATTGACAGCGAAACCCCGACACATATGCTTGTACCGTGCATCTGATATCCAATAGGCAGTTTATAAAGCTCCAACATACATATGCATAGGTACTTATCAAAATATTGATGATACTTTTCCTATCATTCAGGGAAAAATGATTTTTCGCCTGAGGAGGATGCACATGTTATAGCTGACTGCATAAAGGTACTTCCTTAGGTGTAGAAACATTGGAATTTGCAGTTTTTATTGCAACTCAATTGAATTCTTTGCTGATCATAACCAGTATGTTCTTCGGGAGTTACCTTCATATCCAGTTCCTGCTTCTTGCTGCAAGGCTCTCCTTGAAGCTTGTCGTAAGTTTTTTGTTTCAGCAGTTAACTATTTTTTGTCTGTCTTTATTATCCTTGTTATTTTTAATCATTTTATACCGTACGAGACAAAAGGAAATATACACTTTGATTAGCAAATTTTCATGTTGACCTGTCATGCAAATTAATCTGTCGACTAAATGGTCCACTAAAAGATTACCTGGAAAACTTGTGAATCCTTAATTATCTTTTCAATGAAATATATTAAGCCTATCACAAATAGTTGCTCTATAAGCAATTTATTCTACATCAGAGATCTTACAGTTTTTTCTACATACAGAGGAACAAACTAGAAATGATGTACGAATGATAATCTTAAATGATACAACTTTATTTACTCTCTGATTAACTTAGACATTTTGATAAGAACCCACTTTAGAGTTAGATCTCTAAATTTGTAGCTGTAGATTGCATAGTAAATAAGCCCCTTGAAGACAAAGCAAATTAGTCTGTCTGCCACATGTACTTTGCATGAGAAAAGCATTTCTTCTCTTGTCTGCTCAGGGACCATTGCCAGACTCATAACTTTAGAAAAAGTTTTCTAGATTTCCACTATATCAGAAATTTTAATAAATTAACAGATCAATCCCAGAACAAAGCAGAAAAGTTTACTACTGACTAGAAGATAGCATTCAAATAAATGCGGATGAAGATTTATTTTTTAATATATTTATAATCTTGTGATTTTTGAAAAGCAATATAATATATCTGCATTTGGTTCTCCCTTTTCACTTTGGGATTCAATTCGGGCAATTTACTGCTATGATCAGGAACTGAACGTAGCATGAGAGTAGCTGCTATGCGTTCAGCAATATGTGAAACATTTCCAGAGCCAAATCGCCGCTTATTACAAAGGTAGCTGGATATCACTTTATGACATTTACATCGTTTTATTTGTAGCAAAAGTAATATATTGTTGTAGACTACATATTCCTCCTATCGTTGTTTAAGCATGTTTTTCTTCTTGTATGCAATTTCCGAAATCTTGATGGCCAATTGTTATGAGGTCTTGTCCGATATCATCCCTTGAGGTTTTAGTTTTCATGTTCTTTTGTTTCTTATGGTCTGGATTGTCAATAGTGTATTTCAAAGCACTATGATGATTTTAGATATGTGACTTGAAATACTTATATAGGATGATAAATATGTATACTTGCAAGTTTAAACTAAGTTTTCAAGGGGAAAAAAAGGCATTCTATTGGGACAAGTAATACCTGTGGTGGCAGAGAATATTCCGAGTCTCTATATAAGAGGTCTGATGAAGTGATGTCTTCCCTTAGGTACATGTTGGATAGGAACAATTCCTGAAATTTTCAGTTCCCTCTATTTAAACCTCATATGTTTATTATGTTATGAATCTTAATCATGTTGTGGTTGCTTCTCAATGTCAGAATTCTTATGACGATGCAAACAGTAGCTTCCCACAAGGCAGTGAACAGAATGAGCATATCAGCTGTGGCAGCTTGCATGGCTCCCTTACTCCTTCGCCCACTTCTTGATGGTGATTGTGATATTGACCATGATTTTGATATGGGAGGTGATGGCTCTGTTCAACTTTTGCAAGCAGCAGCTGCTGCTAATCATGCTCAAGCCATTGTTATTACTTTACTTGAGGAATATGATAACATATTTGGGGTATGTTTCCATTTTCTGCATTATTAATCTGTTTCGTTTTTGCAGTTTCTTGTGGCATGTAATACTTGAGTTTCCATATGCGGGTATATTAGATGGTTTTACTCATGATAGTAACTTTCTTATAGAGCGTCAAAATACATTTTCGTGAATCTTTTTTGCTGATTGATCTTTTGCTATATAGAACTTTTGGTGACTGTTTTGTTCTAGATACCAAAATCATAGGTTATTAGTGAAATCCGAAAATACATTTAATACCCCATTCATAGTAGATGTCTATGAGTTATGTCCCCTTCTCCAAAATATTCTTCGAGAAGTATCCCAAGAGTATATTTTGCCACTCACAAGTTTGATTTCTAACCACCACATTCCACTGTAACTCGTAAAAGTTACATGAAACTTTCACTTTCTCAAGTATGATCTTATTATCTATCAATTGTTTACAAATAGAATTGTTCATCAATCTGCCAATTAGGAAAGACTGAATATTCATACTAAGTTTTACTCTCTTATTATTATTATTTTGGATTCTTTTTGTTCCTTATTTTGTGCTTATGTTTGGTGTACATAAGTCAACATAATTACATTTTTCAACTTGTAAGGAGGCTTTTCTGAGTTCATCTGACTGATGCTAAATGTTTCAAATCTGTCTTTGCGTCTTTCCTATATACCTTCTCTGTCTATAATATCTAGAGATTGTCCTCAGATTAAATTTTGGTCAACATTAATGCAGTTTGGGCAGGAGACTATACGAGAAACACCTTGGAATAAACTAAAGAATCAGTTGAATTTTAGTCATCTTGGTTTTTATGGCTATGACGCTTTCTAAACCTATATAACTCAGCCTCCATGTCCATTGTATAAGGTGCAATAGTTTATTGTGCTTAACCATCATTACAACAACAGTCTTTACCGGTGCTATGCAGGATAAAAACCTTTAGAATCCCAAAGAATTCTGTATGTATATTCACGTCATACAAAGTGCTAAAAAAGACTTCCCGGATAATATTGTTTTCTTTATACGTAAGATGTGCTATTATAGTTATTCTTTGCCTGTATCTTTTCGAGGTTGTATGTTATTAACTTTGTCCAATTTTTCCAGGATGTGGCCGAGACACACGAACCTTACACTGATTCAGAAGAAGAAAGTGGAAGTGAGAGTGAGGAAATTAGTGATGATGATGAGAGCTTTGATGAAGATGACTTGACTGAAGGCTCTGAATATGAAGAAGATGAAGAAGATGAAGAACTTGAGCATGAATCAAGTCAAACTAGTAGTGACACTGGTGAAACTAGAGACGGTGAAAAGGTTTATATTTATCTAACTTACCTTTTATATGAAAATAGAACACATTTTTGATAGGTAACACGCACCACTTGATAATCATCACAATATTTGTCCTAACCTTTTCGAGATGACTCTTAATTTTAGTGCTATTTCACTTTTGTAGCAATGTGAAATTCCCAATTTGTGAAAATAGTGCAACTTCTTTGTGTTATATTCTAGTTATGCTTTTCCAGGCGATCCTGCATTTTCACTTTTGCCAACCTTGTTAGAATCTTATGTGAACTTGTTCTATTTCTAGTTTCATATATCATCCATTTTTTCTTATCTCATTTTTGTTCTTCTGGATTTTCACTATATCTTTTTTGGTTGTGTCGATGCATGACATTATTCATTATTCCAAATTACTACTAGAAAGTTCCACGTTTTCCCAACTCTAATATCAACTGCAATCTATTTGTTGTAGTATTCATGAGGGTTTAGGTTCTTTTGATGTACTTCTTTAGTTGTTTCTTGTCAAGATAATTTCCATGTGACCTCTGAGTTTGCTTTCCCACAATCATTGACAAACTTAATTTTTTGCAGGTCTCAGGAAATCATAATTCAGGTTATTCTTCTGCTCAAGCAGATGGTGTTCTTGAATCCAGCCAACGTTTATCATCAGGCCCACCTCAAACTTCGTTGCTTAAAAATGATAGCATAGAAGAAAGAGACAATGTTTCTAATTTGGATAATGCAAAGATGCAAGAAGGTCACTCTGAATCATTAGGGACTGAGCTTAATGAAGCATCCATGGCACAATTATCTACTGGATTATCTCATGGAGCTTCACGCAGTTTGCGCCGACCCACTGTTTGGGGCCGTGCTGCAGTATGTATATCATTTCCTTTGCTTGACATGTATTATTATACAAACTCTTGTTTCTTATTTATTAGCTAACACTTTAATTAGCTCTAAATTTCACTTGAATTATCTTGTATCACTTAATACTTTTGAGGAATAGGTTATTTTTTATGCTACCTCTTTTTTCCTAAAAATTATTTATGACACTTTTGGATTCAGGCAAAGAAGAACCTGTCTATGGAATCCATTGATCTTCCTCTTGAAGACGAGTAAGTGATGTATTACAATCAAGTAAACTCTAAATTCAATATCTCTGTTTTCTTTGAAGCTTACATTATATGATCTTGCATGACTGGTTGTTCTTTAGTATTTAATAACTTCATCAATACATTATGACCAAGTTACAATGTACTTCTTTTCATAGGAGGACACTATAATTTACTTATTTAATTGATATCACCAAACAAATTGTCAACTTGAAGTTCCCATTCCGATTTGCGGAGAATCTTGAGGGATCTTTATGAATTTGCATCGTGATGCAGTTACTATAGACCTTTAAAGTCAATCAAACTTTGTGTGCCTTAACAGGAAAGGACCATATAATATCGGTGCTTTCAAGCCTTCGCCTAACATATTTCTTATTAGTTGAAAAGTTAAATTTTAGCATGTTGGCAAGTGGCAACTAAAGAAAAGTGCAAATACTTTGGTACTAAAGTCATGAGGCAGGACATTTAATCTCTTTTTTTATTGGAGTCAATTGTTAGCTTTAAGTTTAATTGCTCTCTGATTCAGAGGCCCTAGCTAACTTGTTTATTAGATGTAATATTATCGCTTGTAGCCTTCCTTCTTGTATACAATGGTAATAAAATATCAGCTGATCCAATTTTTTTTTTCTTTAGCAACATTTTCATTTTCTTACTAAAACTTGTTCCATAAGTTAACCCCATAAATTTGGCATCATTACTAGGCCTGCAATTCAGAAGCTCGAATCTATTAAAACAGATTTGGAGACCAGAATCTCAGATGAGGTAAAGCTTCAAGTATTCATTTCTCTCCAAAAGTTTGCATCTTTCTTTCTGGACTATTAATCTCGGACTTGTCTTCCATATTAGGCTATGGCGAATTCAGTTCTGCAAGATAGTCTAATGGTGCGGAAGCGTGAATTGCATGAACGTCGTCTAGCTCTTCAAGAAGAAGTAAGAGTTTTATGAAGAATTCTATGTTATGTTCTCTCTCTCTCTCTCTCTCATGATACTACTATGGTGATACTGGAGTTTCGTCTTCTGTCTAATTCTTTTATCCTAGTTTACTGGATATAGGATTGATCTTGTTTGCTTCTATAAATATCAATAGTTTTGCGCCCAACTATAGAAACCTTAAACCCACTGGATAAATCGGTATAGAAAAATATACTTGTTTGAGGCTTCACTCTTTTTTTATAAACGCTCTTGGATATTGCGAGCAAGAACAATGTTATATTCTACCCAAGTCATAGTTATTATGATGGAAATATATAATATAACACTATGGGTTTTTAAAAATGATATATTAAATCAGTAACATTTCAGGTGCCAATCACTTTGGTCTTTACTATCATCTCAAATTTTTTTCCTCAAACACCCTAGCACTTGACTTTTGTTTGTTGCATGGTATGTGTGCATGCTCCTGTTTACTTGGATTCTCTTAAACGTCCATATTACACTTTATAGAAATGAATTCAATTGGCTAAAAATATTTACGAGTGTGTAGATACAAAGTAACAATAGATGCCAGCTTAGCTGAACTGCACTCACTTTTGAGCAATAGACCATGACAATGAGAACTCCTACGCATCTTTGTACTTGAGTAGAAAGAGCCTTGCTATATCGAATTGGTTGACTGTGAATGTTAATGATCGTCCTCTTTCCATTTTCGTAATTTCCCATTATATATAATGGACGAAAATCTGTTCAAATGACTGTTTGGAACTTATCTTTTGTACTTTCCCCTGTTCTATTCTATTGCCTAAATGAACCTTGTATAGAGCTGCATGTGCTTGAGTTAAGTTTTGAAGTAGACTCGAGGAATTGCCTTGTAGGTGGCAAGACTGCAGAAGCAGTTACAGAAGGAGATGGACTTGAGAAAGGCACTTGAAGCTGCACTCAGAATATCACAAGAACCTGTATCTGTTTCGTCGCTTGTGGATGAGAATGTTAGACTGTATCCTTGTATCTGGTTTTTTATTTTTATTTTTTTAAAATCATGTCTATAAGCCAACTTTGAATTGACTGTAGATGAAGGCGGAGCTGGAGGATGTTGCTCAAGCGGAGGCAGATGTTGCGAATCTTAAAAAGAAGGCTGATGATCTTGAATTTCAACTTTGTCAACAGCATGAACAAAATTCTAGGATTGGACATGAAATAAGCAATCAGCTTACTCAGAATGCAAATCAGTACAAGTCGTAAGACATATTTCGTCCTCTTCCACCTGTGCATGCCTTTGTCCATTATGGGCATTTCAATGTCAGTGGTCCATGCACCTTAAATATAGACTTGCTTAGTGAAAACTTTAGGAGCTCTCTTGTATAAAATTAGATGCTTAGTGTTACGACATAAAAGCTGGAAAAGTAAAATTTCTTCTTTCTTCTATTTCTTTTTCACCTTTTCTTTTTTATAGTTTTAAGCTTAGTGGAAATAGCTTTGATTAGCAAATGAACAAAATAATGGTGGATTTGGAAAGTAGATTTCTTTTTCAGCAATTGCATAATATCTTCAAACATCCTTAAAATCACGTTAGAGCTTTTAACTGCAGATGTAGTGATTGTGTTTTAAGCCATCTGTTAAAAAAAAGTTGGGAAACATATCCTTATCATATATCAGTACTAGACTCTTCACTATTAATTTCGTCAAGTAAATATGTTCAAATAAATGTATCTTACTGCTAGATGCCTAGCTCAAGTCTCATTCATGGATCCCGTCTACATGGGCTCGAAATGACATGTTATTAAAGGGGCTATGCTTATGACGTGGTCACTGCCTGGCCCAATCTAGATTTGTCATACATCTGGAGATCTTAGTCAAGATCTCAATAGATGAAATGAACATACTTGCATGTTAATCAGCATATGCAATTCACCAACATGCCTTCACAAAGTAATGAATGGAGCATGATCTCTATGTAAATACAGTAAGGCTGCATTCCCATTGAGAGATTTGAAATACAAGGATTTTTAATGCATGGAATTTAGAGGAACTAGGTTTTTTTTTTTTTTGCCCTACAATATTTTCCAAGCAGAGCACATATTGAGTTCATAGGAGTTATCAAGAAGTAAGCCTCTTCATTTTTCTTTTCTTTCACTGTGGGTGCAGGAAAGAGAACCCAGTGGATGGTGGACACTCGTCTATCTCTAGTGCTTCTGAGAATTTGTCTAGAAGTAAGGTATGCCCTTCCGCTTGATGGGAACTGATGTTGGTTCATGTTGGTTCTTATATTTTCAGTACTAGTAGCAGCTCAACAGGTCATTTTTTCATTTGAATGCACAATAGAGAACTGAGTTCGATTTTGTCTAATTACACTCTGGTATTACATCCAATTATGATAGTTATTTTTTTTATAGTTTCATGGTTGAATGTTTATTCCATAATTTCGGGAACATGGATTTTCTCGCACATAGTTATATCACCAATCTATAGTCATAATTTGCTAGTCTTTAGGATGTGTGTTAAATAAAAACTTTTCGTTGGCGTAAAGATGGCACGACTGCCAGTAAAGTCAAGCAGCTTTGTCCCCATATTGAACTTGTTGAATTTTAGTACCTTAAGTACATATATACTGTCAGCATATAATCTCAATTATACTAGCTATCTATTACTGGTTTTTTTATCCTTATATCATTAATTGTGGGATCAATTGTCGCATAAAATAAATTACAAGAAGTCACTCTTGCAACGTAGGTATTCGAGTCCCAAGTTGAATGTTGACTCTGGAAGGAGCCATATAGCTTCTTCTGTCAAAAGTTTCCTTGATGAATGCTAAGTGAACCTCTAAAAGTATAATACTACAAATCTATTTAGTGAACCAAATTAATTTTCTGATATTCACGGATCCTCCTAAAGTGAACTCTAAGTTGGCGTAACTATATTTTGTATTTTTCTATGATGATATTATAGATTCCTTCTTTTTCTTCTAGAAAAAGATGGTCTTGAACCAAATTAAATGAGAATGGTTCTGAGTTGTGGTACAAGATACATCTGGACTGAGATGATTTAGTGCCAGCTACTTCACATTGCCTTGTTAGGCTTACTTTCTACTGTCTAGAATTACATCGGAGCAAAATCTATGAGATTTATAATTTTTTAACTTTTCTGATTCTACAGTGCTCCGTGAATAATATGTTTTGATAATCTTTTATGAAGTTGGATTTGGGGACACACACACACACACACACATATATATACACACACATTATATGTTCTCTATACTTTATTATCAGTCCATTATTCCTTCTATGTATAGCATGAATCTGGATTGGACAAGCCAGGCAATGACAGAGATAAGAAACGGGACTCGTCATCCTCATCAAACATGCAATTTCCATCGAACCAGCAAGCAGATGCTTTACAAAATCCAACTAAGCATGGGCGTGGGCACACCATGTCTAGAAAGTCTAGCTCAAGGGGTGAGGTAGGTTTTTCTTATATTCTTTGTTCTAGTATTTTTTGTTGTATAAATTTCTTTTTGAAGTTATTTATTGTATACAATTATAAGACTGGTTTTGTAGCTTCAAATATGCTAGCTTCGTATACTTGGTTTTGCCTATGTTGAGGATTAAATGAAGCAAATAAAAAGCAGAAAGAAATCAACTTAGAAAAGACTAACTCCAAGAAACTTCTAAACTGATTCGGTATTATGAAAATGAAGTTAAAAACAAAATCAAGTCTCATAAATATATGATGTCAGGAATTATTTTTTCCAAAAGGTATGCAAAAATGATTAGGTATTTGTTATAATTTGTGGTATAAGTTGTTCTTTGTACTCTTTGACACATTCTCTACTGTTTTCACTCAGAGCTAGTCAATCTCCAAATGGATTTTTTAGTGTGTTTGGATCAAAATTTGAAGGTACCAGTGTGAATAGATTCCAATATTATGTGTATTCCTAATTGACATGATAAGTTTAATATAATCTAAATTGTTATTATAAGATTCAAAATCCATCTCAATTGAAAATTATAAAGTCCAAGGAATTTGTTATAATTGAAAATGCTTAGCTCACAAATACTCACATCAACAAATAGGGATATTACTATGAAAAAAAGCAACTTCTAACATACTTAGCTTGGAATGTAATAATAAAGGAACAATATTTTGCTTTAGAAAAGAAAAAGTATAACAATGTAGAATAGCTGGAAACTATACATGTGTTGGAATACTTATTTCTAAAACTATTGATCTGGTTTTCAAGTCTAGTTGAGCTGTTTTTACATATTGGTTCGACGTTCTCCTATTTGATGAGATGAAATAGCTTGAATTTCATAGCGCCTTTTGGATTATGAACTTTGTTAGTTATGTCTTCTAAGTTTAGATTTGAAGTCTTCAACAAAATGGCTTTGTGGTATCTGAACACACACAAATTGCTAGAAATGTTGTGCATGTTTAGGTTCTTATATGCACATCTCATACATAAACTAGGTTGCAAATGATGCATAATAATCAAACAAAATGAAAATGCTGAGTGCATTAATGTTTGTTTGATAGGGCACTAATTCTACCACTTCTGCTCTGTCAAAGCTGACAAACAGACTTAACTTCTTAAAGGAACGGCGCTCACAAATTGCTAACGAGCTCCACGGCTTGGACAAAGGTCGGAATCCACAAAACCTCGAACAATCTGCTGCAACGGAATCATCAGAACGTCATCATCAAGACTCCAAAGGAAAATCATCGGAAAAAAGTGGGGACCGCGAACGGGGACAAAAGCTTGATCATAAACCATCAAAAAAAACAGAAGGCCACCCTCCAAATCTGGAAAGAGGCATGTCTGAAAGCTTCCCAACTAATGACAAAGCCCCTTCTAAGTTTACTCCCAGAACATTTTCTAGATGAAATAAACTTTGTCCAAAAGAGTCTCTCATTGGAGGAAGTCAATATTTACTACCTAGGTAATTAATGATGTTTGTTTGTAGAAGAAACTTTGGATTTCATGTGTACAGTTTTATTTGATTCATTCAACTTTATCTCCAGAATAAAGATATAGCATAAAATATTTCATTTCTCATTATTTCATTGATGTTGTTGGTGTTCACTTGTGATTATTATTATTATTATTATTATTATTATTATCTTCGTCACCGTCGTCATCATCATCTTCTAACTGATAGAGTATACATTAAAGCAAACTTTTAGTGCGCTTTATGGATGTATATTTAATTTCTTTATTATCTGAAATAAATGTA